>JAQFZY010000937.1:0-19801 GCA_034696285.1 Hypogastrura burkilli
GTTTCGATAGTATTCGATGTTTCGATAGTAGTCGATGCTTCGATAGTCTGTATTTCGATAGTAGTCGATGTTTCGATTTTCGATAGTATTCGATGTTTCGATAGTAGTCGATGCTTCGATAGTAGTCGATGTATCGATAGTAGTCGATGGTTGTACAGTAATCGATTTTGCAATCGTAGTTAGTCGATATGTCGATTTGTTTTTAGTGGATATACATATATCGATAGTAGTCAATATTTGAAAATCAATCGATATTTCGGTAGTAGTCTATATTTTGATAGTCATCAATATTTTGACAGTAGTTAGTCGAAATCTTGAGATCAGTTAGTCGATATCTTGACAGTAGGTGATCGACATTTAGTAAAGTATTCTGTATTATGGCAATTCGATGTTTCGGTAGTAATCCATTATCTGATGTAGCCGGAATTCCGATAGTAGTTAGTCGATGTCGATATGTCGATAGTAATAAATGGTCCGAAAGTTATCGATATTTCGATACTTATCTAAAATTGTTATGAGTCTACAGTGGTCCCTGGTACTGCTCGGAGTCTAAGAAAACTAAATTTTTAGTAGAAAATGTAGGTAATCCGTAGCTAAGCTATGTATCTAATTTTCTGTAGTGGCGATGAAATTCGACTCGGTATCGGAAAAATTCCGATCCCTAAAATGAATTCCAGTCACCATTAAATGTTTTGAATCCAGGTCCTTGTCCTTGGAACCGGCTTCACTGTTCAGGACTTCTTCGCTCCAATGACCATTTTGGGGAGGGACTCTGTTGACATACTGGCGGCCTGGAAGAAGGACCGACCCAAGAGCTACCTCGGCATGATGGACTCCAACCTGCCGAACATGTTCTTCCTCTCGGGCCCTGGAGCAGTGAGTAGTCTCATACTGCCAAGGGCTTCTATTCAATGCTTCCCAATGCTTGCGACTCCAATATTTGTGCCCAACATCTAGAGTTCCATAATTTTTCTAGGATAGAATCCGATATTTTTTGGGCAGCACTAATACTCCGTTTCTTGTTCCCAGGGCGTGGTCCATAGCTCCCTGATCTTCATGCTCGAGTGTCAAATGGACTACATTGTGCAAGTGCTCAAGGAACTGATGAAGCGGGAGGGAAAGGTTGTCCAGGTCCGGCCGGCTGCCGTTCTGGAATACAACCGAGAAGTGGAGGAGCAAACGAAGAAGATGATCTGGTCCCAGGGACAGTGCGGAGCCTGGTTCTGTAATGAGCGGAACATGAACACGGTTCTCTGGCCATGGAACGGGATCAAGTATTGGCAGCGGACGAGGAAGTTGGACTCTACCAAGCTCCACTTCTCATGAATTTAAGCTAACGAAGCAAACCTCGTCACAGTCTCAAATAATGCTAAATTGAATCAGTATGGCCAAAAGAGCCGTTGAATAAACCCAAATATGTATTATATACAAGGAATGTCTTCTACCTGAGTTTCGTCATATGTATCAGGTCAGTTCTTATAACAAAAGGTAAGTCTTTTCTACGGCTTCCAACTCCAAAATGAAAGAGTTCAGTTTAGGTTGGTTCAGTATAGTGACATTTTAGTTTTACTTAATATTCCCGCTCCCAAAAAATATATAGCAGTTAGTCTGACAGAAAATAAGTGAGCATATTTATAGATTTTCGGTACAAATGTTATTCGATTTATTTGGGATTAATACGCGAATTATGTTCAATGCCACACCTGAGTTATGTTCTTTGGTCAGCATCTAGAATTCATCTAAATTTGTTTTTGGGCTATAATCTATACTTTTTGGGGCTAAAATCTATACTTTTTGGATCTAAAATCTATACTTTTAGCGAATAAAATCTATACTATTTTTAGGCAAAAATCGATACTTTCAGGGAATAAAATGTGTACTTGTTGAGGCTTAAATATATACTTTTAGGGAATAAAATCTATACTTTTTTGGGCTAAAATCTATACAAAATCTATACTTGTTGGGACTAAAATCTATAATTCTTTAGGGCTCAAATCTGTACTTTATGGTTAGGATTAAACCTCAATTTCCTCAACAGCTTAGCCGTCCTTGTTGGTACTAGAAGTCCATTTCCTTGAAGATTAAGAGACTCCCTATTTTAAGTGACGGAACTAATTATTTTTCAGCTTTGTTAAATGCCGTCCATGAAAAATTGGTTTACAGAATAGTATGAATATTGATTCTAGTTAAACCAGGTGTATACATTTATTTCCTTATAGAGAATTTACAATCCATATATGTAGGTATTTTAGTATCCCCGTCCTCGCTAACTTAGGTAAATTAAAGTCCAGACACTCGCACTCTTCCAACACATCCTAAATGAATGGGTTATGAAAATCCGAGCCATTCCAGAGCACATGCATAAAATACAGTTAGGATCTTCTGAGGAGGTCCGGCATTGCGAAATTGATTAAATTGCACTACCTATAGCAAGCCAACGGCCTTGATCCCCTCCCCATTGACACCAAGACTCATCTTCAGTCCTGTACGTATTTAGTCCATAATATCTTACTAAGAGTAGGACAATTTCTTACGTAGAATTTAATAGAGTTAATAAAAGCTGTCAAATTGGGGTACGAAATCGGATTTGGATCCACTGAGTTCCGAAAATGGAGACAGATTGGGAGCCGGCCAGCGACTGTGGGACGACCCCAAATATTTGTATTATAGGCGCCGGGTAAGTTCTGGCTTATTAAAATTTAAAATCATATCTGATTAATTTGTTTATTCAAACTTCGAATTAATTCAAATTAATTCGAAAATTTAAACATTTAGATTTTCAGGCCTTACGGCAGGGATCCAGCTAAAGCGTAAACTGAACCTATCCACCTTTACTATTTACGATGAGAACCATGAAGTGGGCGGGACCTGGCTGGTTAGTTTCTTTATTGAAAACACTGTTTCAAGTATTTATCAAGGATTAATATCAGTCCGATGATATTTCTATTTTTATCACTTTTTATCCGAGGGGATTGCTGATAAAAAGTGATAGAAAATTGCAAACTGGTAGAAACTCGAAACACTACTTGAAAACTATGTATATTAAAACGAAAGTTCTATACGTTTTCCGCTATAATCAGGTTAACACATATCCAGGCTGTGCCTGTGACGTACAAAGCCATCTCTACAGCTGGTCCTTTGAGCCAAATCCAGGTAATAATCCGAAACCAATATTTAATGCTGCCAAAAAATTATAACGTTTAACCTAAAATAAAGTATTCAAATGATCAAATTGTAGGAATTGTTTATAAATCCGGGATCCCTTTTTTATCAGCAATAATATTAAGCCATATGCCATATTTTGCTCCTCCAGACTGGTCACAGACGTTCTCGAGCCAGGACGAGATTTGGACCTACATGATGGCCACGGCGGCCAAGTACGAGCTCTACCAGCACATTCAGTTCAGTACGCAGGTACAGGCCCTGGTCTGGAACGAGGTCATACAGAAATGGCGGGTAACTGTGCTCAACAAGGACACCGGCCTGGAGGAGACCAAGCTCTTTGACATTGTGTACGAAGCCATAACTTTCAACCGTCCCGCTAAAATCCATATTCTTTCCCGTCACTAAATAATTGACGTTTCAGGATCAACGGTCCGGGCGTCCTGCGCCTGCCAAACCTTCCCAAGGAGTTCCGGGCCTTCAAAGGGCCAATCATCCATTCGGCGGAATGGGACTCTACAGTGGAGCTGGAGGGCAAGGCGGTGGGGATCGTTGGGAGCGGTGCAAGTGCTATTCAGATAATACCTAGCATCGCTCCCGACGTCAAGGAGCTCCATAGTTTCCAGAGGAAGCCGGCCTGGGTTTCCTCCAGGCGTCAATTTGAGATCCCAAGAGTCGCAAAATGGATCTTCCGGAAGCTGCCGTTAATTATGTGGTTCTACCGGTGCCTCATATTCCTGGTCGCAGAGTTCCTCCATTTGGCCTTCGTGCACAAGTCAATCATTTCCAAATTGGGTACAATGACTTTATAGTATTATTCCTTCCCAAAGAAATATATGGATTGGACTGAACGTAGCCGGGCGCACGGAAAAATTCCAAGTTTTTTGTCACAAAGGCGAAAAAAATCTAATTGTGGATTTAGCCGTTTCAGGTCATTCAACTGTTTTGAGACATGCTTATTTTTTTGAGATTTTTCCAAAATTTTCCAAGTACTGATGGAAAAATCTCAAAAAAATAAATGTCTCAAAAGTCTTGAACAGTGTTAAATGCTTATTTTGGTTCAGGGGCCAATGACCTTTTGAAGTACTTGAAGCGGGAGGTTCCGGACCCAGACCTCCGAAGAAAGCTCCGTCCGAATTATCCCTTCGGTTGCAAAAGAGTCACGATTGCCAATGACTACTATCCAGCCCTGCGGCTCCCTCATGTCAAGGTCCACTCCGAGAACATTATTGGGGTCACGAGCGATAAGATCCTTACGGCGAATGGGACGGCTACAAGGCTTGATGTGGGCTAAGTCCATAGATTTTTTGGTCCAGGTGAAAGTAGTATTGGAATTGAATCGCGCATTTGACCCTGAATTCCAGGTCCTTATCCTGGCCACCGGGTTCAAGGTCTCCGACTACTTTGAGCCAATGAGGATCTCTGGGAAGGGAACCACAGATGTCATGTCAGACTGGTGGTACAATGGGCCGAAGCTCCTCCTTGGAATTTGTGGGAGCAATCTGCCCAATCATTTCATTATCAATGGACCAAACACGGTAAGGCTTCTATTTCATGCTGCCCAAAAATATAGATTTTAGTGGGCTCCTAATGTATGGAAATGAGCAAATATAGATGTAGACCAAAGGATATGAATCAGGTCGGGTTTGAATCTTGTAAACTGACTACACGATTTGTCTAAAATACATATTTGCTCATTTAGATATTTTGGTTTGGGCTAAAGTGTATTCTTTATGGGCTACAGTATATATTTTCGGGTTAAAATGTATATTTTATGTGTTACAGTGTATCTTTTTATACTGAAGTCTATATTTTATGTGCTAAGGTATGTATTTTTGGAGTAAAATCTATAGTATTGGGTTAAAGTGTATATTTTAGGGTTACAGTGTATCTTTTTGGAGTAGTACTCTTATTAATAACCTTTTTTTTAATGCAATCATTTGAGTCGGCTAAAACTTTTGGAACAATATTTTTGCACCAGCAAAAATATTACACATTTAGGAAACAGCGTCATATAAAAAATGTTACTCTTTTAGGAAAAAATATTACTCGCTCAGGCAAAAATATGACTCGTTGAGGAAAAAAATATTACTGTTTCCGGAAAAATATTACTCGGTTTTAGTTAATGCGTTTGAAACTTCCTCTTGGTTTATTTTTTCGGTTTCTTTGTTAACTTTGTGTCGATTTTTTAAAAATACTTTGAACGTTAGGTTAGATTAAGCAACATTTAGTTAGGTTAGGATATTTTCAGGCACGATTTTTAAATTCTCAGGCGCGTTTATTATTCTTCCTGAGATCGTCACATTCTTTCCTAAATCGGTAATATTTTTTCATAAAAACGTCACGTTTCTTCCTGAGCGAAAAATACAAGCCAACATTTTTTATGTCCACGATTTCCAAGTATAGCTTTCTATATATTAAGTTTTATAAAACCGCCGAATTTGAACTTTAGAGCCGAAACAATTGGTTAAAGCCGAATTTATCCGAATTTTCGGATTTTTGGTGAATTTGTACATATTAGTACATATTTTTGTTGTACAAGTATTAAAGAATGGTTTTTTGTTTCTGATTCTTACTTGATTTGTTTTTAGAAATTCGAATAAAACGTGCATTTTCTCAGATTTATATGGAAACTTTTTCAAAATACGACGCTTTTGATGCGAAAAAATGATAAAAAACCGCAAAATTAGAGAATCTTGAGATGTATTGTCGAAATTGTTTACAAAGCGGAATAAATGGATATTTTGAAAAATAAATATTTTGAACTTCCGAATTCATTGCAGATAAAAATCGATTTATGCCGACCGCAAAAGTATAAGTGGCAACCGAAAACGGGTACTTATAATAGCCGAAAAACCGCCGAAAACCATGCTTTTTAAAAACCGGAAAACCCGCTCCTTACTTATTAAGTACTCCTATTTTTGGGTTAATTCAAAATTGTATGGGCTAAAGTCTAAGGTACCTACACTATATTCATGGGTTAAAGTAAATATTTTGTGCAAAATTCTATATTTTTGCGCCAAACTCTATATAGGTATTTGGTGGATATGATTCCAATTACTATTCAGTCAAAAAGTAGTATCTCGGATTATAATACCCCTTGGCTCTGAACTCTCGTAGTCCCTTGGCCACAGCTCCGTGATCTTCATGATCGAGTGCCAGGTCAACTTTGCCGTGGACGTGATTGAGGAAATGATGGAGCGGAGCGCAACTTCTGTCTGCGTCAAGGCTGGGGCCGTGGACAAGTACATGAAGGACCTCCATAAGCGGATGAAGAGAATGGTCTGGGGGAATGAGCAGTGTGGGTCATGGTACAGTGACCGGAGGGGCGTCATTACGGCTCTCTGGCCATGGAACTGCATTACTTACTGGAACCGGACCCGGAAGGTCAACTTTCACAACTTTGACTTCTACAGGTTCTAGTGTACTAATCAATGGCATCAATAAGAAACTTTCAAATCGATTCCACGTCTTTCGTAATTTTAGATGTATTTACGCCGGATAGCATAAATCCTACAATTTTGTCTTAGCTACATGACTTGGCATTATCCAGTGATCCGAAGGCCTTTACTTGGCATTATCCAGTGATCCGAAGGCCTTTACTTTTTAAAATCTGCAATTTAAACTAGCACCAAGTAATTCGAAATCTCTCACCTACTTAAACAGGTTTCCTCACCAATTACCTCAAATCACTCACAAATTTTTTCAAACTTAGTATAAGCAAAATATGACTTATATTAGAATAATTAACAGAAGTCAAACGCTAGAATTCGAAATATTTCAAGATTCTGGCGAGGAAATCTGAGTGAATTGGGGAGAGATTTCGAATTACTTGGTGATGATTTAAATATTCCTCCTTTTTAAAGACTATCAGTTCTGTCTAAAACGTGATAGACTTCGGACCAAAACAAAGACACCATTTTTTAGCCTGTATATATCTACACTTTTTTCGCAGGATTAATTCAATTAGAAGCCTAAAGTTGACATAAATCGTCTATCTACGACATACGAAGTGCATGAGCCGTGAGTATCGTTAATCATTAATGTGAGTAAATCTCACATCCGTAACATCCTCGTCATGTGGCTCTGGGCTCTGATCAAGGCTCAAGGTTGTGTGCATATTGTACATAGGCACTCACTCCACTCATACTAGATACTGGAACAAGTGTCAATGTCAATTATAGGCGGTGATCGTCATAGCACGAGGCTCCAAAGGTCCAAGATTAGATTACCAATTCCAATTACCGAAGTCCTTGGTCCGTCCAATTGAACTCAGGCATTGTTGCTGATATGGAGACTTGAGTCCGAGTCTACATTATTGTGCTCAAGTACCTAGTACCTACTTTATTGACTCAAATTGAACTTAATAGTTAGGCCAGGCCACAGAAAGGGTACAATATTTTGGGATTTCGACGAAGCAGTGTCAAAATGGTGGAGGCTAACGGGAATTCGGGCTCAACGCCGAGTATATGCATCATTGGAGCCGGGTAATTGTACAACTCCTTTTTGTTTAATTTCGGGATTGTATTTGGATTTTGAATTTTCTAGCTAATTGAATTATGTATTGTATGAAATGCTTGTCCTCTTCTAGATTTTCCGGCATGACAGCCGGAATTCAGTTAAAGCGGAAACTGAATATATCGTCCTTTACGATTTACGATGAGAACCATGAAGTTGGTGGAACGTGGCTGGTGAGTAAAAACAAAAAAAAACGATCCGCTGTTAATGCTATTTTTTATGAAATTCGAATACCGCGCCACAAGCTTCAGCCGGTAACTTATTGCGCGGGTAAATTGCGCTTTTTTTTGTGAGCATGTTCAGGGTCATACGGTCGCGATCGCCTGGTCATATTGTAAAAAAAAAAAGGTTTTCAAGTTAAAGTAGACGTTGAGTGATTGTTCGATTTGTAATTCGCCCTTTGTTCGACCAGACAGGCAAGCAATCTACGTATATGTAGGCGAGTAAGTGACAAGCGCATGCGCAAAAATGAACGTCTAAACCAGCCACAATCCAAAATGGCGACGTTTTGAAATTTGACTAGTGAATTAACTTAACCTAATCTAAAATTTAATCTAACCTAACCTGACATAGTATCATTCGGATTAAGTTAGGTATAAAGTTACCTCAACGTTTTCGGGTAATGGTCCGTTATCAAGAGCTCACAACTAGTTGTGGCTATTTCGGGGTTGGGCTGTAACATAAATACAGTGTTAATATAGATCTATAAATATTTACGCAGGTTAATACTTACCCTGGATGTGCCTGTGACGTGCCGAGCCATTTCTACAGCTGGTCCTTCGAACTGAATCCAAGTACGTGACAAATTCTATGAAATAGGTAGAAATCCTGTAAATTGTTTACTAAAATCATTTTGTTCCCAGATTGGTCTAAATCCTACTCAGCCCAAGATGAGATTTGGTCCTACATGATGGCCACAGCCTCCAAGTACAACCTATACCCCCACATCAAGTTCAATACGCAAGTCAAGACGCTTCGCTGGAACGAGAGCATTCAGAAGTGGAAAGTAACGCTGCTGGACAAGGAGACCGGAGTCGAGGAGTCGAAGCTCTATGACGTTGTGTAAGGCCCCAAATTCCCACATGTCTACCTTAAAGCCCGTCCTATGCTAAATTAAATATTTGTGCACAGAATTAACGGGCCAGGCATCCTCCGCCTACCAAACTACCCCAAACAATTCGAGGCCTTCCAGGGCCAGATCCTTCATTCCGCCGAATGGGACTCCACTGTGGATTTAATGGGAAAAGTCGTTGGGATCGTTGGGAGCGGGGCCAGCGCCATTCAGATCATTCCAAACATCAGTTCCCAGGTCAAAGAGCTCCATTGCTATCAGCGGAAGCCGGCCTGGGTCACGACCAAGGGTCAGTATAGCCTGCCAGGCCTTGCCAGATGGGCCTTCCGGAGCCTGCCCTTCGTCATGTGGTTCTATCGGTGCTGGATCTTCCTGTCCTCGGAACTATTTCACTGGGCCCTTGTCGACAAGTCATATGCGTCAAAGTTGGGTAAGGTCAAGACCAGAAAATAGAGATTTTAGCCCAAAACGGAAATAAGCAAATATATATGTGGGTCGGTTTATACGGGACTCATAGCCAATTCATGTGCCACACCCGACCTGAGCTAAATTGTTTAATTAACATCATTTCCGTCCTTTTTTAGGTAAAATTCTATACACTTTGTTCAGCATTAAATACAAGCTATTCTTATTCCGGTCCAGGAACGAAGGACTTCCTCAAGTTTATTAAGGACGAAGTTCCGGATCCTGACAAGCAAAAGAAGCTCGTTCCTAACTATCCGCTCGGTAACTGTTGAAAAAAAATTAATTTATTAAATCAAGGTACTTATTGAATTTAATTTAAAATTAGGATGCAAACGGATCACATTTGCTAGTGATTACTATCCAGCCCTTAGCCAACAGCACGTCCATCTCTATACTGACAAAATCACTGAAGTGACAGCCGACAGTATTGTGACCTCGGATGGGAAGGCTACCAAACTTGACGTACGTATAAGCTCCACGAAACCCAATTCATACGCAAGAGTTAATATCAATGCTACCCTAAAAATATAGATTATAGCCCAAAACAAAATATGCAGACGTTGGACGCAGATTTTGAAGTCTGTTGATGCGGCATTTGTACACTATTAAAATTCCATACTCGATCTGAGTATATTCTTTGGCTAATATCTTTTGTTGCTTTCCATACTTTTGGCCTGAATCTATATTTTTGGGCTAAAATCTATTCTTTTAGGCAGAAAGCTATAATGTTTGGCTCAAATATATACTTTTTAGACTAAAACCTATACTTTGAGGTCCCTAATTTATACTTCTTGGCTTAAATCTGTACTTTTTGACTAAAATATATACTTTTCGGCTTAAATCAATAATTTTTGGACTAAAATATATATTTTGGGACTAAAATATATATTTTGGGACTAAAATCTATAGGTTTTGGTTCAAATATATACTTTTTGGACTCAAATCTGTGCTGCTTGGCTAAAATATATACTTTTTGGGGAACCTTAAATCCGAGTCTGAAGATTTGACCTCTTCCACAGGTCCTAATTCTTGCCACAGGGTTCAAAGTTCAAAACTACTTTGAGCCCATGGAAGTCTTTGGGAAGGGCGCAACGGACATGATGGCTCTATGGAAGTCCGAAGGGCCCAAACTCTTGTATGGAATAGTCGGGAGCAAACTTCCGAATCATTTCATCCTACTTGGCCCAAATACGGTAGGTATACAATAAAATACGGAAAAATTGGTGAGAAGAGCTAAGTTTTTTTTCTGAATTTTTTTTGCAAATTCCAGGGCCTAGGTCACAGTTCCGTCGTCTTCATCATAGAGTGCCAGGTCAACTACGCCCTGGACGTGATTGGTGAAATGATCCGGCGGAACGCAAAGTCCGTCTCCGTTAAGCCGGCCGTCGAGGACCAGTTTATGGACCAATTGGAGAGGCGGATGAAGAAAATGGTCTGGGGGAACGAGCAGTGCGGGTCTTGGTACGCTGACCCCCGCGGGGTCATCACGGCCCTCTGGCCATGGAACTCTACTACCTATTGGAACTGGACCCGGAAAGTGGATTTTAGCCAGTTCGATTTTTACAAATACTGAGGCTGATCTCTTGGGAAAAATAAATTCAGTAACTATACTGTAGTATACTAACTGTCCTTAAATTACTGGTGATCAGTACTTAGATTAGTGCTGCGGAAAAATATAGGCTTCATCCCAAAGGGAGTAGATACAATAGATTCAACTTTTATTCCCGACCTGACTCGTGTATTGTGTAGTGTGCATCTGGATTGCCTTATCTCCATACCTCCTTTTGTGCTAAAGGTTATACTTTAGAGTGAGGGAGGAATTATTAAACGATCACCAATTAGAGCAGAATTCCTCACCAAGGTTTTGAAATATTTCAAATCAGAGAGTTTTAATTCCGCTAATTATTGTAAAATGTAGTACTCGTTTGCTCAAAATAAGTTTCAAATGATTGGTGAGTAATTTGCTGTAATCTGTAATTGGTGAGAAAATTTGCTTTAGTGAGAGATTTCTACAGCACATGTAACTATACAATTAATCTAAATTATGTTCTTAACTAAATGTTAAAATTATGAACGGCATATGGCAATTAGTAACACGTTACATTTTTTTTTGAATGCTGCCATCAGAATACTGACTTTATCCCGAAAGGAAATTCTGCAACAAGGTGCGTATCCTGGATTCAAACCCGATTCATATTCCATACCTGTCCTGAATCATACACTTTGGTACATATATATTTAATACTCTGTCATAGGCTAAGGTCTACATTTCCTGGAGAGCATTAAATACATAATACATAGAACCCAATTTTTATGGAATAGCAAAACCGTTGATTCTCTCGAAGGAAATCAGCATATTCGGATCTGAATACGCTTAGCTTTATTTGTAGTCGACATTACTCTCATATTTTTTTGTCGAAAGTCATTAGTTTTGTTTCTTATTAGAACTTCGTTAGAATTAGCTACCCTGCTAAACCCTAAAGCGTTACGTATCTGTACATATAAGCGATACCTAAGCCGGTTTTTAAAAAAATTTAATTTTTATTTCGACTTCCACGTAATAGATAATAGCATAGTAGTCTATGAATTGTCAAGGCACTTTTGCACTACCTTCTTGAGTTTCATAACAATGGAGTGTAGTGCCTATTGTGGATTTCGCGGAATTTTAGATAGTCTACATGCGCTATGAATATGCGGATATCGGGTTTCATATAGTAGCAGGTATTTTATTAATTACTCAATATACATAATGCCGTATTAGCGAAACTAAATTAGCATTAGTAGGAATTAGGAATCATTGCAAATTACAAACATACGTAGAGCCCTGATCCTGCCACACTTCATTTTGGCGTCAAAAATGGCAAGCTCTGCTAAATCCGCCCGGAACCCGCCCACCATCTGTATTATTGGAGCCGGGTACCCCTCATTTGATTGTTTCTACTCTCTTTCATGTCAAAAAGGCATTTGCCAAAATAAGTGTTATTATTTGCTCACCAAATATGCATTGTACAGGTTCTCCGGCCTCACGGCGGGCCTTCAATTGAAGCTTAAGCTCGGCCTGAGCTCCTTTACGATTTATGACGAGAACGCGGAGGTCGGCGGGTGCTGGTTCCGGAACACGTACCCCGGCTGCGTCTGTGACGTGCCCAGCCTCGTCTACAGCTTTTCCTTTGCACCCAATCCAAGTATACGGAATTTCCTAATTTATAATATGAACTGCGGATAACAATTCCTAAAACCTACAGATTGGTCCAGCCTCTTCCCGTCCCGTGAAGAGATCTGGAACTACTTGAAAGAGACAGCAGCCAAGCACAACTTGTACGCCCACATTGCGTTCAACACTCAGGTCAAGTCCCTGACCTGGAACGAAGTGACCCAGAAGTGGCGGGCAGTCATACTGGACAAGGAGACCGGGAAGGACCATCTCAGCAACTTTGATATTGTGTAAGACGTGTGCACGTAGATTCTATTGGGGATCTTGGTCTCGAAACGATAACAATCTGCAGGATCAGCGGTACAGGGATCTTTCGTAGGCCGAACCTTCCCAAGGAATTTGAAGCCTTCCGCGGCCCCACGGTCCATTCGGCCCAATGGGACGCGGACCTGGACCTCACCGGCAAAGTTGTTGGTATTGTTGGGAGCGGAGCCAGTGCAGTTCAGATCATACCAAGCATTGCTTCCAGGGTCAGGGAGCTCCACTGCTACCAGAGGCAGGCGGCATGGGTCAAGCCTAAGGACCAGACCCAGTTCCAAGGACTCTCCAAATGGGTCATGAGCCAGGTCCCATTCGCGATGTGGCTCTATAGGACCTTAATGTTCCTCCTGACGGAGTGGACGTACTTTGGATTCGTGGACAAGTCATATACTTCAAGAACTGGTGAGGAATTGGTGCACTTTATGCAAATACCAAGCCATAGTTAACAGGATCTCTTTCAGGAACAATTCAACTGCAGAAGCGCATAAAGGATGAGGTCCCCGACAAATTGTTACAAGAAAAGCTAATGCCTACGTATCCCCATGGTTGCAACCGGATCACGTTTTCAAATGACTACTATCCAGCCCTGTGTCTCCCCCAGGTCAAGGTCAATACGGGGAAAATTGTTGGGGTCACAGAGGACTCCATTCTGACCTCGGATGGGGGACGACAAAAAATTGACGTAAGATGGACTGACACGTTAGCCTTGAAATTGTAATTGGTATTGGTTTTGGTATTTGCTTTGGTATTTGCTTGGGTATTTGCTTGGGTATTTCCTTTGGTATTTGCTTTGGTATTGGCTTTGGTATTTGTTTTGGTATTTGTTTTGGTATTTGCTTTGGTACTGGCTTTGGCATTGACTTTGGTATTGGCTTTGGTATTTCCTTTGGTATTTGTTTTTTTATAGGCTTTGGTATTGGTTTTGGCATCGGCTTTGGTATTTGTTTTGGTATTGGCTTTGGCATTGGCTTTGGTATCTGCTTTGGTATTTGTTTTGGTATTTGCTTTGGTATTGGCTTTGGTATTAGAGTTTAACCTGGTTTTGGTATCGCCTTCGGTATTAGTGTTGAAACTGGTTTTGGTATTAATTGCCTTTGGTATGCACCTTGTAGGTATTGATCCTTGCAACCGGCTTCAAAAACCACGACTACTTTGAGCCAATGGAAATAACTGGGACCGGCTCCACGGACATTTTGGCTAGCTGGAAGGCTCAAGGGCCACAACTGTACTTGGGAATCACTGGGAGCCAAATGCCGAATCACTTCGTTCTTCTGGGCCCAAACACTGTAAGAAACGTCTATAAGCCATTGTACTGCAAAATTCAAAGTACTGCCTTTAACGAATAGGTCATTGTCCACAACTCGGTCCTCTTCATGATCGAATGCCAAGTTGACTTCGTGCTCCAACTAATTGAAGAGATGATGAGCCGGGAGGCGAAGGCCGTCTCCGTCAAGCCGGCTGCTGAACAGGCGTACATGAAAGCCCTTGGGAACCAAATGCCGAAAATGGTTTGGGCTAATGCCAAGTGCGGCTCTTGGTTCTCGGATGCTCGGGGCCGGATCACGGCTCTCTGGCCTTGGGGCTGCTTTAGATATTGGTGGAAGACCCGGAAGGTGGATTTCGATCAGTTTGAATTCACTTCGTAAATATAGCGTGGATTTCAATGAATATTAAAGTCATTTGGGCTACTATACAAATATTTGTATGTAATTCGGGATTTATTTTGGCACTTCTGATGCATTCTAGAAGAGAGTTAGTTTCGACTTAACGTTGACGGTAGAAGTGTGTCCAGAGGGATCATAGCCCTTCTGGTACTTGAAGGTCGGAAGGGAGTCGGGCTCCACGACGTCTATTGGCACGTCGGCATCCTCGTAGTCGTCCAATAGGCGCCGAAGGGAGTCGTTGTACTCACGAACCTGGGCGGTCTGTATTCATAAATGGGATCAGTTGGCTGTAGCTGTATTTGCAATTTCAAGGACGTTAGTGCTACATATCTACTTAACTTGGAGTTTCAAAGCAAGTCATAGCTACTGAATTCCCAATTTAATAACCTTTGGTGGCTACAAAAGTAAACAATTGTATATTGTAGTGCCCTTGGTAGCTATTGAGTTAGGAATGGCAAGGCATCTGATGATATGGTAAAAATACTAAATTCTCTGGTAGTTGCCAATTTGGAAATCTCAAGGCTTCTTGTATCTACATAACATTAAGTACTAAATTCACAATTTCAAGGTCTATTATGGTGTCAACCGAACATATAAGTACTGTACTACAATCAAACCAAGGGCATTTGGTAAAACCACAGATACTAGATTGAATTTAGTATCTGTGGTTACCAAAGTTACCATTTAGTAAATTCGCACTATTAACAAGGCCTTCGGTCATTGGCAGCTACTAAATCCCCAGTGTCAAGGTATTTTCGCTTTCCTCTTTGGCAGCTAACAAATTCGCAATTTCAAGGTGTTTGGTAATTGATTGGTAAATAATTAAATTCGGAATTTCAGGACCTTTGTAGCTGCAGCTACTAAATCGGCAATTTAATGGCCTTTCGTAGCTATATTGAATACACAATTTCAAGGCATGGGGCGTCTAAGTCAAATTTTAAATTCTGAAGAATGTACACAACTACAAGTTAATTCTAGGGCCTAAAAGAATTAAATTCGTAATTTTAACTGGCTTGGAAGCCTTTCGTAGCTACTAACATTGTAAATTCCGTTACCTTCTCCTGCATTTCCTTCAAGTACTGCTGGTTGGAATGGAAGGCATTGGGGACGGTGAGGCTGTAGCCCAGTGAAGAGGCAATGTACTCGACGCAACGTTCCGGCGTCGGGAGCTCCGTCTCCTCGTACAGCGTCATAATGATCGTCGTGATGGCCTTGAGGAAGCCCGTACTGTGCAAATAGGCCATGAACTCCTTCCGACGGCTCTCGGGCTGTCAATTGTGTCAAATGTCAAGCACATAGGAGTAAGTACGGTATAGACAAAAGGTAGCGCCCTTTCTCGAGAAAACGCTATGGAAAATAATGGGGCAAGTTGATACGCAACTTTCTCCAATAATGGTATAATCATAGACCCATGCCTGCCCAGCTGCTTCCCTGTACTCCTAAGTAGTACATGATTGCAACTTAGTTGTACATTCCCATGCACTGGCTTAGGATGAAGCCTCCTTAATTATTACTTATTAATAATTAAAACAACCTGTACAAAGTATGGGGCATGTTAGGTACTTACAGAAACGTATGGGCCCAATGGGACGAAGGCCTCGGCCTCACTCCGGACCACAGCCTTCCGGTCCAGCATCGTGTTGAGGAGGATCGTGTCCATAATGCTTGTGACGGACTCCTTGGCCCGCAACTGACACTTCCGCCCGCACTTCTTCTGGTCCTCATAGCAGGCCTCGAGGCCCTGACACGGGTCCTCGTCCTCGGCAGCAGCGACAGGGAGGCTTCCTTTGCTACGGGAATTCGGGGTCCTGGCACCGGAGCCCCTTGAACCACGGAAGCTCTTTCGTTGGTCTCCTGCACTGCTAGGACCCTCGCCCTTGACCTCATTCGGTTTTGACATTTTGGGTGAGATTAAGGCAGAACTATCTTCAAACAAACAGTTCTAAGGCCACAGGTTAAATACAATATTCATGTAAGACCTGACCGGCGTTATACTGAAACATTGTTGTTAGCAGTAAGTGGTTGGATTTGAGTCATGGCTTCTTGCTTCTACTAAGTCCTATGGTAACGGGTTAGTCGTAAATCGTAACAGAAATTCCAAAATTTCCACATGCAGAGATCGAGAATTGTTTTAAATCCAACATCACAGCAAGCATCACAGTGGGATCTAATGAGACCGTAAGTTGTCTTTATCCCACTTTGTCGATTACATCCCACCACAGCGGATGGGATTTAATGGGATTTAATTTCGTGGCTTGATAGTTGTTTATCCCACCTTACCTAAATCCCATCACAAAGAGATCCAATTAAATCTTAGTAACTCCCATTAAATATCATTAAACGCCACTAAATCACATCCGATGCCACTAAATCCCAGCAGATGCCACTAAGTCCCATTAAATCCTACTAAATCCCATTAAATCATTAAATAACAATAACTCCCAATAAATCCCATTAACTTTCATTACATGCCACTAAGTACATTACATCCCACTAAATCTCATTCAATCCTATTAAATTCTATAAAAGTAGGTACATTAAATAGAACTAAATCACATTAAACCCCAATAAATCCCATTAAAACCTATTAAATTCTACTGAAGTACATTAAATCGAACAAAATCCTATTCAGTCCTACAAAATCTCATCAAATCAAACTTAATTATACTAAAGTACATTAAATTCATTAAGTCCTACAAAATCTCATTAAATCAAACTAAATCCTACGAAATCCCATTAAATCCCAAGAAAAATCTGAGAGCGACCTTGCTGGAAATGTGTGCACATCATCACGGCCTACTGCATTTATTTTCCGTATTTTGCTAAATAATTTAATACCTGTTCCGAACAACCTGTATCTTAGTATCGACTGCCGACATAAAATTAAAATTGATTCTGGATCGGACATTGGCTACCTACTTTCATAATTCAAAACACTGCTGTCTGACGATAAGCGCCAGCGTAAATCCAGATATTACGAAGAGTGAAGTGTCCAACTTTCGTAGTCCAGTGCTGCTCTCTGTAGTTTCCGGAGCCAATGTGGTTGTGATTGGATGATACTTGAGATCATCTCCTTCCACCAAAGGGTTCACCACACCGTCCAAATCCAAACAAATCCACTTATCCCTCGCCATCGGCCTCTTGTCAATGTCTATCGTAACACAGTTCCCGCTCAGGCAGCTCCAGGCCTCCTCAGTCTGCCCAATCATGCCCGAGTCATTAAGCTGGATCATGCCGGCTACTATGGCTATGCTCTTAGCATCAGTCAGCCCGCTAGCACTCTTAATGTTGAGGTCTGTCATGAAGGCGGTTAGGTCCGTGAGGAGGTCAAAGGGCTTGATGCGTGCAGCCAGGAACCCGGCTTGGCAAGGCCTCTTCCCCGGCACAAAGCACATGGGCGCCTTGATGGTCAGGGGTTCAATGGACAGGACTCGGGGGACAAAGGGTGGGTCACAGAAGCAGCGGGGCCCTGGACTACTGGGCTCTGACCCAGACTGGGGGACTGCAATCATGCACTTGGCGTTGGGTTCGAGGCAGGAACCTTGAAAATAGAATAAACAACTAAACTTACCCACATGATACGTGACAGAGATGAGTCTTAATACACTTGAAGCTTTGAAGTGCCTAACAGTTGACCTTTGAAGTTTGACCTGACCTTCAGGACTCACCGTCAACCTTGCATTCTCTGCCCAGCTCTCCCAGCATCTTCCTATTATCAAACAGTAGTACTTTTGGTGGTTCTCTGCCAAAATTGGCTGTGACGCTTGTACTGGTCCAAGCAATGACGTAGAAGGAAAGGCACGCAACAGGACCTGGTAATGTCATTCTCCTGTGTCCTGTGACTGTGACCCTTGACCCAGTTTTGATGAGAGGATGGTGGTTCCAGTAGAGCACTTAATAAAACTACATCACAATACCGTAGTGACACCTGACTGACCTGATGAGGTAGTATGTGAACGGCAAAACAGAACGGGCTAAAAGCTAAAACCCAGTGAAACTTTTCTGCCGACGACGACAGAGAGTCAACAGAAATAGGACCAAAGAGCAGACCTGTTCTGTCGCCAGAAATTACGGACCGCGTCAGACCAAAATGGTCAGATATACTGCGAATTTCAGCATATTACTTACCAATCATTTGAAACTTATTTTGAGTAAAATATTCTTATTTATTTTACGATAAGTAATCGCTTTACAATTCTCTTATATAAAATATTTAAAAACCTTGGCGAGGAAATGTGCTCTAATTGGTGACAGATTCGGAATTAATAAGTAATCGTTTAAATATTCCTCGTTCTAAATCTTAGACTTAATTCCGATAAGAATTAGTTTGAAGCGCAGAAGTGAAGAACAGCTTGACACAATTTATTGATTTCAACTACAAATTAAAGGTTTGACATAAACTAGAAAATGAAGTTTTTTTTCGAATAATTAAATTCCAATGTAGGCATTACCAGGGAAAATCCTCCAAGTTAGTATTCCCCGTTGAGCAACTTAAGTCCCGACCGGTCGTTCCTGTAGTCCTCAGTCCCTGGAATCCGGGGCAAGGTGAGGTCCTTCGCCGTCGGCAGCTCATCAGAGTACTCCGGGTAGACTGGACAGGGGCGGGGCTTGGGCAGAATTGGGTAGAGACAGGGACACTCTGTGTCAAGCGGAACGGCCTGTCCGAGCCAAGCCACGCGGCCCTTGTGGTCATCAATGTCATAGATCGTGAGGGGATGGATGAGGACGGAGAGGTTCCCATGGTTCTGCAAATGGAAGGAATGGGCAGCCGCAAAGGAAGTCTTGTTACAGCAGACTTCGTATTGGGAATAAGGATGTGGGCCGTCCCAGCCAACGGAAATCATGTTCAAGGAGCATTCGGGCAGGCGGCCATCGTTGATCAGCTCTCGGGTCTTGCGTCTAGGGTCAAAATAACGGAAGATTTCAATAAATGCTACTCGAAAACTCAAGATCACAAATGGCGTGATCCTAATGCTAATGCTCCGTTAAAGTTAAGATTTAGCTCAACATTTATAGATTCTAGCCCATAAAGTATGGATGTTTGTGCACAAAGTATATGTAGATTTGAGCCCATGATTACACATTCCAGCCCAAAATTATATATTTGACCCCTAAAGTAAAGATTCTACATAGAACAAAAGTATAGTTTTAGCAAAAAAGTATAGAATCTAACACAAAAGTATAGATTCTACCACAAAATGTACATATTTTAGCCCAAAAGTATAAAATCTAGCCCAAAAGTATAGATTCTAGCCCCAAAAGTATATATTTAAATCCAGAAAGTAGATAGTAGCCCAAAATTATCTAACTATTATAAAATTACAGCCGATTTTGCACCATCCACAACCTACAGGTCGCATTTCTCAACCAACGTACGCTCACCAAAATCGTCCCACAAAAAGTTATGACCAATACAAAGACCAAGTGTGAATATGGGATTTTTAG
>JAQFZY010000938.1:0-19795 GCA_034696285.1 Hypogastrura burkilli
GGTGGGTCTGGGATGAGAATTGCGATCAGCATCCGGCCGGCAAGCCAAACCTTGGAGTAATTTTATAATAGTTAGAATAAAAGAATTTAATAATAAATAGCTTTATTCCGTTGAGGATCTCGCCTCTCGCCTATAGAATGACATTTACACGGAGCTTATACTTAATGTTAGTTTAATAATTGCTTTATTAGTATTATTTATTATTCATTTTATGTTTTATGTGTATGTAGGAGGCGAAGCGGAACTGTGTACACTGTACAGTCATTAAGGTATATAGAGATCAACGAACATGTAAACACATTTTTTGATCCTACATTCCTTTCTGCAATGTGGGATAGGCGATAAACTGATAAGGTGTTCGTATAGGCTCTGAGCGCTTGTTTTGAATGATGTTGCGCTGCTTCTTATTTGTCCCTATTTTTTGGCTTGTTTTAGACTCAGATTCAGGACAATCTTCTTGGAGCAACACTCTTTATGTTTCTCTGCCTTTTTATTTTTTTCTAGAATTATTAAAATTACAAGTCGAAGCTAGAACCTCTAATTTGCCGAACTTAGGGAGTACCGGAGCCGCACCATAAAGTATGCGAAAAGGGGTAGAGTGGTAGGAGATTAGTACAATTTGCACTGATTTATTGTATTTATACGAATTTTCTTTTAATAATTATGTACTTATTAAATTGGCAGATATCTTTCGGCGGCAGCGATGCAAGTGCGACAGGACTCCGGCATTACAAAATACTCGGCGACCCGAATTTAAAAAAGGAATAATAATTGAACGCACAACCATGATACCTCTTTTTACTCGATATCGTCGGAGACCGAAAGACTCTTCGGTCTTCTTAGTCCTCGGCCTCATGCAATTTCTCCTAATATCCGTTGCTGTATTAATACAAAATGCCGTTGTCTCTGATGGATTCATTTTCCCAAGTAAGCTCACTGTAAGTGAAAGTTCAAAGCTGCAGTTGAACGACTCCTTCATTGGCCATGTGGGTGTAGATGATGGGCGAAATATTGAGAGACCAGCTTGGACTGACAACAGTAGTGGGAGTGACCCAGAAGTTCAGATTAGCAAGTATTGGTCTCAGTTGCAGTACGCCGGATCTCGATTGACTGAGTTGAATGTCTCAACAGTTAACTCTTTGAGCTCCTTCCTGCATGAGTTTGCTGATGTTCAGCTTGGAGTTACCGAAACAAAAGTAAAAGTCGTTCAAACTACTGCCGAATTGTAATTCAATGATATATATTTGTAATATAGGTATGTATTAGTCATTTTTATATTTGCTATATTACAGAATAACTTCAACTCGATCTCATTTGATGTAAGAAGAGTTCCAAGCCTAACGGAGCAAGCACAGAGTTTAGCGAAAAAGTTTTCCGTTCAGCTCCAGAGCTACCATGAGGCTTTAGAAAGAATGGTTGTTTCTGTGAAGTCGGATCAGTTCCGAGCCGGGCCACCTCAACTTCCTAAATGTTGCGAACTCAAGACTGAGAGGTTTAAGTAAGTAACTAGATCAGTGTCGAGTGTCGAATCACTACAAATGGCCTTACTCATTTTATCACGAATCACTATAAATATTGTACAGTTCGAATTAAGATCTAAATACTCCAAGCGAGCTTCACGTAAACCCTTCTTCAAAGTTGATAGGAATCACGTAAAATATTAGTTAATTTTGCTAGAGTAGGTTATGTGGTTTAGTCGTATTATTTCCCAAAAATGCATATTTACTATTTAAAACTAGAAATATCCTCAATTCGTTCGGCCGTAATTAAGGTGTTTCGGTATTTTACATTTGGAATCAAGCGCAGTTACCACAGGGAAGTTATTTGTCTTCAGATTTAGCGACCAATACAACATGGATGTTTGGGAAGAATCTGCTTGTTGGACCGTTGCATCAAAAATTAAACCAAGTATTTTCGTTCCCGGACTTAATTTCGGTGAAGGTGAGGAGCAAATTGCCGGAACTAACCTAACCAGCATTTTACTGTATTGTTATGATTTTTATAAAATTCTTTAGCGATATTGAATAACGCTCAACTAGTGCCTCATCTTAAATGGCAATACTTTGTCTCTCCTGAGGGTGTTTATGTTGAATATCCAGCGAACATTCACCATTGTAAGACCACATCGACTGGGTCTCGACCTGTTGTCAGTACAAAGGGCCACCCGGAGCGAAAAATGTGGCTGATTCAGAAAGCAAATGATGATTCACGCATTCACCGTATAGTGTTCTTAATTCAGCTTGGAAAATCGCCAACAACGGACATGATTAAGTCGGTGAAGAATATTGGTAGGAAGGGTATTATTGTTTTCTTAGGTTTACTTCAAACCATAGAACTTGCAACCTAGTTAGGGAATGAAGTAGTAATGAAACTATTTGGTGTCATATAGTGATGATGCTGATGAGGTTTATGGACGAATCGGACGAAGTTGGGATTTTGAATGATGAGCCTGATCAGCTCTGGTCAAATTTTCTATGCGAACAACTTGTCCCAGTTACATCATGGACCCGCTACCAGATTCTCAGCTACTTGAATTACATTGAGCACTTATATAAATCTCCTACAACGCAATCGAACTCTGTTGGTGCTGAAGATGATGAAGCGGACGCTTCATATGGCATGCATAAGGCTATCGACATTGCGTGTGCTAACTTTTCAGAAACGGCAATGTTCCCACCCTCGGCTGCCACAATCATTCACCTTACCGCTAGAGTAGACACGACGATGATTCAAAACGGATATCAGGTCGCCTGCCCTGTGTTCATTGAAACATTTTTACTTAAGAACGCGAATGAGAGCGAAGAGGAAAGATACAAAAAATCCTTGCAGAGTGTAGCTTCTAAAAACATTTGGACCATCCAAGTTTTTTCGATAAATCAGACGGAGCCCGAGTCCTTTGCGGTTAAAGTAGCCTTCAAATTGAACTCTAAAAAGGAGTGGTGGTCGCTTTCTGACATCTTGAGCCAGTTTTTCCCACAGGAAAAGGATAACTTGACTGCCTACAGTGACTTTTCCCTCCCGCATTGGAACCCCATTTCAAAAGGTAAATATTGGGTATCATTTAATTTTCGTATCCAGTACACAAAATTAATATTTGGGTTTGAACATTTTCAGAGGCCGTGATTGTGGGCAAAAAGTACGTTTTTACCAAAGGCCGTCCGGTGGGGTTGGTTGCGATAGAGATTCCGATTGTTCACTTTACTCAACACGTTACTTACTTTGCCAATGAAAATGTATGTGATTCCAAGAACTATGCGTTTCTAATCGACAGCAGCGGTAAGAAGAATAGATTTAGCCTCATAGTACATGTTCACCTCATTTACTAAATTCGCAGGATTTACAAATTATCTACTATGTATATGTAGGAAGGGTTATCGCACATCCAGCTTTGGGTCGTCCTGACGTAACTGAAGAAGTCCTTTCACCCATTCAGATTGAACAAATAGAAATATATCACGGGTTTCTGTTCCTAAAGCGACAATTTCTGTCCCAAGGTACAGAGAGCGGGTGCCACAGTTTACGATTAGGGAAAGATAGCTCTTGGGTACGTCTCGTTCGAGGATTGATTTAAACGCTAAAAAATACTCATCACCAAAATTAACGCCCGAGAAATTTGTATAAAGCTCCTTAAATTATCTCTACAGGTAACGTATGCATGGTCAAGACTTTATGACTATGTTGTTGTTGTCGTCGCATTTGGGGAGAGCGGAGGATGTGCTCCTGACAAGGAGCAATTCTTCTTGAGGAAGGCTTCACTCAGTCCGAAGAGCGACGTTCAACATCATTTGTTACAAAAAATGACTCATTGTTGCGAGGGTCAGTTTTTCAGTACTGCCAAGGCTTCTCTATATTTAGCACCTACTGCCTTCAATGAGCCGGCAGAGGCAATTGCATCCCTCCGGCGATATAACTCCAAACGTTCCCTATCGCTAATGGCTTATTTGGGAGATAATAGTGGGCTGCTTCAGAATCAAAACAAAGGAGTTAAGCTTGCTGTCAAAGGTATGCCACATAATTTTTGGGTGCATGGTACTAGTTTTCGTACTTCTGAAGTATTTTGTTTCTGTCTTTAGATCATATCGGCGCTCTGGCGAGTATCGTGCCCACCTGGAAAGCTAGATTCTACACTTCTAGTTGGAACAAGTATATTCTAACCAGGTAAAGATAACTGATACACGTGCGTAGTCCTAGAATACTCTGAAATACTTTGTGAGTACCAGCAAGAGTAATTTCCGTAAACCAGGTTTGGTAGCGCTGCTGGGGGCTCTTTCATTTTGTTGCATCCGGGCTCATCCATCACACCCGGTTTCGTGCCGCACTCCACAGTTTGGTTCAGAAAGGCTGTCGACGGAGGAGGGAAACTTATATTTTCAACCTCCGCTGTTGACAGTCAAGGAATACCAACTTTCACCATGAGCCTAGCTATTAGTGTGACCATAAGTTCCGAATTTACAAATCAGAAGAAAGCGGCATCAGTCGCTGTGCTTGGCGCGAAGCTGAATGTGGGATTCTTTCAAAAAATAGTTGAAGCTATGCTGCCGGAGTGTAGGAATAAATCAATGGATGCCCAGGGGGAGAGCAGAAGAGCTCTTGACACCGTGTCTGTTCGGTGCTTTCTCCTTGACGAGTCCGGCTTTGTTGTGTATCATCCCCATTTGAAAAAAGGGCTCAAAGGATCCTCACAGATACATGTGACCCAGGTTGAGCCTCTCTCTGTCATTGACATTCTTCAGTATGGTCAGAGTTATGAACCCATACCGATGAGAAAGCACACGTGTCATAAACTGAGTGAAGCCTCTGCGACCCAGGGAAGTCTTCAACGAATATACACGCTTTCAATGGGCCCAGAAGGAATTCAGAAATTTAAGACCGGTGACCTCTGCAGTCGTTATTACGTCCTTCCCGTTCCAGAAACCAACTTATTCTTGGGCGTTGTTCAAGATGGCTGCTCTTCACCGGCAGCCTTTTGTCCCTGTAGCACGGTAAGGATTGACCTACATATTTATTATACCCTGCCCATTGAGGCATTATCCAACTTGGTCATAATATAATTACGAAGTGTTTTGGGGGGATATTGGCCAGGTTGACAAACTGTGTTTAAATTGCTTTCGAATCGAGTTGAGTGATTGTGAATGCCCTTGTGAGTGTCCCAGAGAACCAAACTTTTGCGCTAAGCAGTATATGAACCTGCCCGATGATGTGGAGCCTTGTGAGTTCCCTCCAGAGTCCCTCCCAATGATTCGTAGTAGTGAGACTTGGGGTTGCGAGAATGGGAAGCCGGGGGGTACCATTTCCTGTGGCGGGATTCGAAGTCCTTGCTTTACGATCATGGAATACGAGTAATATTCTTCATTTATGTTGTGGATCAGTTCTCGGTAGGATATGTACACTTACCTTGATGCTTATCCTTGGTCCACAGAGCTTGTATTGGTTCCTGGGACTGTGACTGGTGTCAACCTGCAAAGGCCAATGCCTCAACATGCATGTCCTACCGGGAGTGCTATGGTAATTTGAGTCTACTATGCTACTCTCATGTCCAAGTTCAGATATCATTTAGTTATTCTATTATCTATACGCAGACTATGAGCAGGGAAAGTTGGGAGGACAGAAAGAGGTCGCTTTGGGAGAAGTAGGGGGAACGGCATTGGATGCTAAGGCCCGGGCCGGAGATAAGACGGACGGGGATACTCAAATCACGGTGGTGCCTATTCTTGGGGTTTTGTCGGTGTTTTTGGTGTTTCTTGGGCTGGTAGTATACTGCTACCGTCACCGCTCCTTAAGCGCCAGCAGCTCCCAACCCGACGTTCACTTACTACCACTTCAGGAGAGCCCGATGGGCTCTATTATTCCTCAGGCAGGCTCAAGTCGAAGCGAAAGTGACACGGAGGCCGACAATGAGCCGCTTCATATGGTCTACTTGCAGCGAAACCCCCGAAACCTCGACCATGTCTTCCTCTATCCGCCAAGGTCCCCTCTAGGCTCAGTTATGGGCACGGACAGTGACCATGGCTACTCAACGATGACTCATAATGACGACTCAGAATGTGGTGCCCCGCTTCCGCTTGTTTACTTAGAACTCCCGCCTCAACCCAGACTTGCTAGAACGGAGCCGAAAATTGCTCTACTTGAGACGCTTACGGATAATTGCAACAGTCTCAGTCCAACAACCCAAGTTCCTCAAGTCCTTGTTCCTGTTTCAGTTCACCCAGTAACTTAGGTATTTACCAGGCACTTTCTTACGTTTAGCCACATAAGGAAACTTGATTACTGCCGGTTCATTTCTTTGTAGTGCGTATTTTCACCAGTTTCCCGTTTTAACTATTTCGATTGCAATTTCTGGTGGAATAAAAAAAAAGTATAATGCTCTTTTCAGTTTTGTAGGGAACTTTTTACAAAACTGATTTTATGACCATGTTGAAGAGTATAAGCCTTGTTTGAAAAGGAGCCTAATTTAATAGGGCAGAGCGCAGCTTTGTTGTACTTTGTTGTAGAACAATTGTATTTTGGAACATCAATCTTATAGAGGAATATTGTATTTTTGTACTTTGGTTCATGCTGTTTGACCAGTGCATCGAACGAGGGGGACTATTTTTTCCTAAGGTGAATAAACAAACCGTAACGCCCCGCCTGTTGTTACGGGGGGCTGTGTCAGCAAAAGTAAACCTTAGGTATGCAATCCGCACGACCTTCGAAATCTTTCAGTAAACTTAGAGGCTCAGGGTTGCGTCTTACGACAAAAATTAAAGAACAAATAAAGTCGCGTATGGTGGTCTAGGTGTGCAGTTCAATTTGAGCGCCCGTAAAATTTCAACTTTTGGCCTACTTTTGGCCCTTTTTAGTGGTTTTTTCGGCAGTTTTTACATTCACGGTTATATTTCAGAATGTTCCTTTCATATTTTATAAAATTGTTTTCGTATTCTTGTAGACATGAAAATGTACTTTCGATTTATCGGCTTACTTATGTCGATACGTCAAGCTAAACTGTATTTATGCCCTGTAAAAGAAACGTACATTTGTGTTCTGGAGTTGCGTTAAACGCCCGAGCCTCGGCTCTAATTTTCGGATGCAATATTCAGGAGGAAACAACTTAAGTTGTCATAGAAACGGCATACGGAATTACTTTCATTGAAACACAATAATCTACATACAGTGCAGACAATTTAGACAATTTCAATTTACATTTAGACCTTAGTACACGGAAAGGAAAATGGGCAGTTCAATAATCCAATGGAAATTCGGTTGAATGCGCAAAACTAAATATTACATAGTTGTAAATGATCATAATTATCAAGTGGTGAAATTCGAATTGTGATCTGAATACTAGAGTATATACATATTATGTGTCGGGTTTCCTTCTACCATCCTCATTTGATCTGAACCAAAAACACTAAAAAGTATTAAATAAAATACGGCGTCAGAAAATACTCGAGTTTCCTAAGGTGATGAGTCGCTTCAAAAGTATAAAATAAGCGTTACGAGTTACGATTGAAGTATTTCTGTTAAATTCCGAAATTAAATCAAAACATTAAATTCGGTGACTTATTCGCCGTTGTCTTCACCGGAAAACCACCTTTGTTAGCAAAATCCACCGGAAATATTAAAACCTACTTAAACTTCCCAACGTTCTAGATAAGCTACACATCGCGAAAGAATAAGAAAAATGTCTTGAAGTACTGAACATTTTAGCAAATCTATTTCATTAGTATAAGTCATCATAGATTCCCACAAAATTTCAGACCTCCATATACCCTCCATATGCACCTAAGTTCTCCGGAAAGTTTACTTAAATATTAAGTACCTAGTACCTACCTAAAATCCCTCATTCAGATATTCCCAAGAGGCTTGAGAAAGTAAATATTGGTCTGGATCAAGAATCAAAAATACAACCCGTAGATACCTATGGTCGGAATAGAATATGTAATATGTTATGCAATGCCTACTTCTACATTTTAAGTAAGAGCTACGCAAACAAGAAAGACAACGGCGAATAAGTCATCGAATTAAATATTTTTTGATTTAATTTCGAAATTTAACAGAAATAATTCAATCGTAACTCGTAACGCTTGTTTTATACTTTTGAAGGGACCCATCACCTTAGGAAAGTTTCGCGTCTTTTCTGACGCCGTATTTTTGTACTTTGTCACCTGCTGTTTTACTGGGCATCACAACACGTTGATACAGGTTCAGGCCGTGGTGCTCTGGGTTGTCCAAGGCATTTCGTACCCGTAAGACCCAGTTCATTGGATACGAGTGTTCGGTTCAATTATGCACTGGACACCCGGTCCCGTTTTAATTTTTGTTATTAACACGCAACGGTATAGTAGTATCTAATGTACTTTTTCAGAGGGCTTCTTACGTGAATTACGGAATCCTAGTCCGAGTCCACCAATTAAGTTCAGGGGCTGCTTTTTATTCCTGTGCCTTCGAAAAAACGGTTTTCAAAATCTTAAAAACATAGGTATAGTAGACGAATTCTAGAGATATCCACTGGGCGCATATAGAATGTTGACGATATTTCTTATATTGTAATGGGTGTTAATTGTGAAGAATGATCAATAAATGAGTATGGGAGACGGAGAGTTATCTTAATATTTCCACGATCAATTTATTGAGCTCAGTTTGCTACTATTATAGAGAACACGAACATAGAAAAGTTATGTTTGCAACAATTACATTAATCCAAACAAACACTTAAGGCAAAAGACAGAACAATGTCAATGATCAACTTATTGTGTGTAGTTCACATGGACATTCAGTTAATTATATATTCTTGTCATTTGGACACTTCTTTCTATAGTACTTGAGGAGGATTGCACGGAATTAAATAAGCCAGACGTAATATTAAAGTCCAGATCCAGAGGCAGGTTACAGGCTGGGAATACTTTAGTGTGAGGGAAGAAGTGAGGTTGAACCTCAAGTCGTGGTAGCGACCGAGGTTGGTGAACGATTGTCTTGCGACGAGAAAGATTGCGAAGAACTTGAGGCTTCAGCCCCTCACCTCTTCCCACTCAGAGTCAGAAAAAATTATCCCGTATATTCTGTTCTGGAATGTGCAAACAAGTGAGATCTACAAATATGAGTCAGAATTGTCGTCCTCAGGGGATTCAGACGTCAGATCGTATCACAAATACCTCCTAATGACGACATCATAGTAGGCATGTTACAAAGGGAACTGTACTTGTACGTAGGAAATAAAAAATATATTAAACTATGATAACAGAAAACAATACAAGGGCCTAAGGAATCTAAGAATAAGTTGAGTAAGAATGTTACAGGAGTTTAGCTACTAGCAACTAGTCCTAATTTTAATGGTCAAGAGAAGGTGTTGAGTTAGTGCACCAAGACTCGAGACGTAATAGTACATGCGAAAAGGATTGGGAAGGAAATGCCTGGACAAAATATGTAGTATGCATTGGACAGACGAGGTATACACGGTAGAAATGGAGACAAGTGCTGGAATTACGTAGGAGTACCCACAGGAGAGCCACCTCACTAAAACTTAACTATCAGTCATCTGAGTCGAGGCTTTTCCCGGTTCCCAACAGTAAGCCCAGCCCTCCAGTGAAACATTGTCACGGCGGCCACTCCCCACAAAATCATAGCTTACAAGAGACATTACGAGGACTCAAGGCTATCCAATCCAACAGGGCCTAGTCCCTACAAAACCATCGCTTGAACAGACGTTAGGAGGACCCCACACTCACAGGAGTCCAATAAGGGGGACGAAGCGGACCCCCAATAGACTTCTGCTCTCCCTAGTCTTCTAATTACTATTACTTTAAGACAGAACAGAGCTCAGGTTAGCTACGCTATATCGGAGTTGAGGGACACAGCACAATGGTAGCTACATAGACCAACCTCAAAAGCCCCATTTGTATGAAAATGTTCTCCCAATAATTATAGGTAATAAAATTTGAACAGTTACGAAAAAAGATAGCGTCTTAAAAATCCAAGCTTCCCGCTCACTCTCACATTACGAGCTACAAACTATTTATAATTTACAAATATAAGAGTTGAGGTGGGTGGGGGGAGTGAGTGTGTCCTAAGTAGCCCAATGATTTCACAAGAACACATTTTTTACAAAGCCCACTTTACTACTAGTATTAGGACTGCTTTAGATTAAGTATATGTAAATGTATGTGTTAAAGTTTGGTCAGGGACAATGGGAGTGTAGTAACTTACACTTATTTTGACACAAAAGTTTGAATCTCGAATAGAACTAAAACACGTATCAAGCTTCTCAGGAGTAAGGGAGACGACAGACTTTACTTCCAAGACTGGAATAGATGATGCTCCTTTCTGTCCTTACCTACTTCCAGCCTAGACCGTAACAGCACGTTACCCTTACCGCCGGTACAACTCTCTACCTAATAGGACATGACCTTTCCCGCCAACCTACACGGGAATGGGTTATGACCTTTCCAGTTATTACACCCAACCTAGCCCGGACATGACCTTCCCTGCTATTTAGTATGTACAAATTACTTGCCCTCCAGGAAACTCCGTCCCTGCCCTCACTCCAACCCTATAATTTAACCTTTAACCCAATACACAAATGCAAATCATTACAAAATTAGTAAACAAGAACAATATAACTGAGGCTTGATACCCCTAACACATATTGTACCGCAACAAGAAACATCCAATAAGATTATGATTGAAAATTTTGGTTTCGTTACACTTAGCAATTTTACACCAACCGTTGGAATTAGTTCCCCGAAGCTTTACCCTTCTCGACGGCCCACTTCATGTCTTAAAGATCCAGTCCTCCTGCTCAAGTCTCTGATTTTTCTGGGAGTACCCTGGTAGTACAGACCCCTGATGTACTTCGATTTAACTGATATAATTAACTTGTAAGGAGATGAAGATTAATAATTAATAGAAGCCCGAGAAGGGTTCGGAAGCATCCCCACGACAGATGGGGCAAGTCCTATTTGTCTGCAATTAGAAGTAATGAATAATTATGAGAATTAGCAGACTTGGACTGTGTCGTTGACTCGGTAAAATATTAATGTAGTAACTTACTTTAAGCCACTTGTCAACGCACTTGGCGTGGAACTCATGAGAGCACGGTAGAACACGCAAAACTTGACGAACCTCGAAGTCACACATACAGATTACACAGGAGGTCTGCTCGATTTCTCGAGACTCGGGCGTAAATCGACTCGATCCAACACTAAAGACCACAGAGAATGTTCTAGTATTATTAAGGCATATTGGTGAATTAAAAGTACAGGAAAAGCGAGAGAGAAGTGGACGAATTACCTGTATGTTGGCAATTGTTCGATTTCCCCTTTGCTCAGTCCTCGAGGTTTAGCTTCTCCTGTTACAAAAGAATACACTCTAAGCATTTCCGCTTCATTTCCTAGCAGAAGCTATGATTGTGGTTGAGGTCATACCAAGACGCTCGGCCAGAGACAAGAGTGCTTCATAGTTCTCATTCTCGAAAGCTTCTGCGGAATTACTGGAAGTCGAAGGTGTTTGTTGATTGGGGGTACCCAGGAGTGGGAATGGCGCATGATGGAAGTGATGATGATGTGGATGAGTGAACATGGCCCTGGGTATAAAAGGAAGGTTAATATCCACTGCCAACAAACCGCAACTGGCTCCTAATCTTTTGCCCAGGATACGTACAGAAAATGGAGGAGGAAGCCAGGATATGCAGTAGTTGAGATAGGAGGATGAACACCGGGATGTCCCATCACTGGTTGTGGATTCTGCGGATTAGACACACCTCCACTCCGTTGTGGCATCCACTGGCCTCCATGAAGACTACTTCTTGGACTCCGACGTTGTGAGTCCACTCCGTGACGAGTCTAGAACGATCCCAGGTCTTAGCTAATCCGAGCATTTGAAAATAGAAAAATTGATACGGGAATGCATATCCATACCTCTGCAGGAACGAAAACCGGAGAGCCCATAGCTCCATGAACGTTTGTGTTATTGTTGAAATAGGTGTTATTATTGTTTAAGATAGGGTTAACGCTAGCACCCGGCTGTTCACAATAAATAAATAAGTTAGTGAATCTTGGAGGATAGGCCTTTCAGGAGACATTGGATTTATAAGATTAGGAAGCTTACGGGTAAGAAGTGATGGTGTGCAGGTGGCGGTGGAGGGAATGCTTGCGGTTGTAACAACTGCTGTTGTCCGCCGTATTGAGAAAAGAAGAACCCACCGGCTGGATTGATTGAACCAGGAATATGCTACAACGAAATTAAAATATCCTCAACTGAACCTCATCAACTAAGAATTAGTTTGGCCTAGGAAAACCTTGTAAATACTCGGTAAGACCGATGCCTTGCAACTGCACACCGCCCTAACTCACTACAAAGTTCATATTTTTTATCCAACCAACCTGGCACGGCATTAGACATGGTGTTGGTCCAGTGGGTGGTGCAGGCCCCGAAGTTTGGGGTCCAGGCTGATGACAAAAACTGTATAAACCAGGAGGCCCAATAACTTGACGATGGCTGCCAGGAAGCGGAGTGACCTAAACACAGAATAACATTGTTTAATCCTTCGTACAAGCTAGGTTAGTATTCTCCTTCAACTTAATCTACACCTCTCTGAAATAAATAAGTCAAAATGGACTCCAGAGAATGACGGAAGGAGTCACAATTCAATCTGATTACCGGCAGACAAAGCAGCATTGCACTAATCTCAACTAATATAAGGGCCAAGTAATTATTTTGTTCAACTCCTTAAGGTAGTAGAGTTCTGTCGAAGAATCCTGAGTGCCAGGATGAGGAGGATCCGAGTAGGAGTATTGTGAAGTTGCCCCTTGGTACTTAATATTTCGTCCTGGAGATAGATGGGAAGCGCAGAGGAAAGGAACCAAGCTTACGGAGTTAGGGTGAGGCGTAGCTGGATCGATAGCGACCACGGACGACCCTGCTGCTCTATACTGCCTCTACATATAACCTCTTCCAGCCCATATCAAATAGAACAAACTTTGAGTCATTCCTACCCGCCAGTCCATCTAACCATACATATGACCCCGGGCCTTCACTCTTAGCTAAATGATTGGTTAATATCCTTCGGCTGGACCGGTGATTCAGTTCCTGAGGCATCACGCCTCGCAGGAATAACTCTTGTGCCCTTGGCAAGGAGTCTGAAGTCTAGGGACTCTACATAGAGGCCTCCAATCTCAATCCCGAATCCCGAACCAAAAAAAGTTCCTGGTCCAAAGGAAGGCGATTTTTTCCATAAAGAAGAGACTCTGCCGCTGCCTGCTACCAAAAATCCAACCAAAATTTCCCTTTTTCTTCCCAATTCATGGTAAGAATATTCTTCTAAACTACATTGTGGGACAAATGGAGGGATAACAATGAGGCTGGGGAGATGAGACGTTTCTGTGACCAGGCCTAATCCCTAATCCCAGTAAGTAGTCAAGTGATGCAGACCATGACCAGAACTAAGGTGGTGAGACTGTTGGTGCTCCATGGGCCTAATTATCTCCCTTCCCTTGCTAGCTACAGACATACCAAGTACCAAATTCTTCTACCGGGCACAAGTTGAACTCCGCCTGAGAGGGCCTAGCCTAATAATTATTATTAGGCAGCAACAGGCCCTTCCATGTCCTCTGTCCAGGTCCGCAGATTCGAACTCTTAGGATTAGTTCCTAGTTCAACCCTTGGATCCTCTCATCTAGGCCTACATACTATGTAGCTTAAAACCGTAGTAGTACTGCCAAGCCTTCTCTAGGCCGTCGTCGTCGTAATCAGAGATTGATGTAGAGTCCTTCAACTGCGGCCTGGCCTGATAGAAGGCATAGGACGGGGCTATAGGAAATGAGTTTCTTTGGTAGGTAGTACGAGAGGTTCCTGCTTGCGCAGAGGGCAGAGGAAGGGTGGATAGAAAGTCTTGCACTAGCTGTAGCGACTATAAGGGGAAAGGAAGCATTATTAGTGAGGCAGCCAAGGCTCCAGCCAGCAGCAGCCGCGGAAGACCCAAATTCAAGTTGGAATGAGAAACTTGTAGGTGAAATTGGGGAAGCAGCGGGGACTGGAATTGGGATTGAGGAGCTAGGGAATGAGGGATGGCTTCTCGGAGGCACTCATCCCTCCTCTAAGATGGTCCTACAAAAGGGGCCAGGGAGGTTGAATAGGGCTCCTCCGAAGGGCCAGAAAAAAGGAACTCAGGAATACGGAGCCCCTTCCTACTCCTTACGAAGTCTAAGGGCTGAGTTGTAGCCTGAGGTCAGGTTTGAGGAGAAGAGGCCTTGGTCTGGGTCCTCGGGCCGGAGTCGAGACAAAGCAGGAGAGGGCCAAGTTGGCTGGTTAGGGCTAGGGACTAAATAAGTATGTCGATGAGACAGAAAGGAGGACTGGATTCGATTCCCTGGGCCATGGATCTCCCCCTTCCTTCTTGAGCAATTCGGGACAGGAGCGTGGTAGGGGCCCAACTGCATAACTTCATGCTGGGGAAGAGTCCAGCAGACAAGGAAGGCTCTCCTGCCAAGATCCCTCCTCGACCAAAATTAAAAAAGCCCAGCCTTCCAACAACCCTTCCTCTCCCTCCAACATCCAGATCCAATAGAAACAATTAAAAGTGGGGAGTCATTATAGGAGAAATTCCCGGACTCAGGAATCCCAACCTACAAGGACTCCTCTACTCAACTCCCCCACCTTACAAATCACCAGATTACGCCGGTAGCCGAAGGCACTACAATGGACGCGATGGACGGTTCCTCTGGAAAGGTCAGCGGAGATTCAAGGGATCCAATCCCACTATTTAACTACCATTTCCCACTAAGGGGACCTGGGCCTGGGACTCGGAACCTTGAGAACGGCCCTTTCCATTCTTACTTACACTTTTCTACCACCTTTTAAAGGCCATCCGTCCTACCTTGCCATAATTGAGGGAGCGAGCCCCCTAAATTTCCTCTCAACTCCCTCCTGACATAGGACTCCAAACTTTTGGTTTCTTGGGTCACAAAAAAGTTGGGAAAAGGGAGAGAGATTCGGAGTGGTCGGAGAAGGGCCTTTCTTTGGACCCTATTTGAAGCCCTCTCCTGGAGCTTATGCATACCGTGGGAATACGCTTTCCTGGCTCCCTTTCATCCCTCCTTACTATATTTCCATCCCAGATTAATCATCCCTCCGGATTCGTTCCTATGGCTCCCCAACCTCCATCTTTCACTCGCAATTTCTTCACTGCCATCACACCCTTTCCCTTCGCAGAGACGACCAGGATTTCACAATGGAGTCAGCCCCAGCGTGGATCTGGATACCATCTACAACGCCCCACCCGGCCTACCAGGAGTCAAATAGTTCACAGAACAAACAGGACAACTCTATATGAAATGACTGTGAAGACCAAGGAAGGAGACCAAAGCCAACGGACATTCCGAGGTCCCGAAGTATGGAAGTAGAAAGTACTGAAATTAGCAGTAAGAGAATCCAATTATGCCGGCTGCCTCCTAGGCTCAACTAAATACTCCTAAACCTGTTTCACGTATTTTCATGAAATGAATCCCCGGGTTGTGCACTTTTGTTTAAGGGGAAGGATGCGGAAGCTCATTTTGGAGCATGATATTAAGAGCAGGAAGAGAAAAAATGTAGAAAACAGATGGATGGGAAAGAAGTATGGGAACCGCAGCCACTATCTAAGCCTAAGCTGGACTCAGACTCCTTGCCCTAAAATTCGCCCGTCGATCTCTCCAAATATTTTCGTAAAATGTACACATTTCGGCACTTTGGGCCCCCATAAGAGGGAAGCAGGATTTATAATCTGCAATGCCAGACCCTGACTCCGAGACCAATAAGGTTACTAATTTAAAGCAAGTTACAATTGAAATTCTATGGGAGTGCTTAATTAAATTAAGCTTATTACTATCACACTTTCTCCCGGCTCTCAGTAAGTGAACCAAACAGCACTACAAATAGCAGGAAGGTTCTACACCTGATTGGCCTTATAAACCCTCCCGACATTAGCCTATTCACAAATCGAACGAGGATCGATAGTGAAACATGCTCCTTGTTTCAGAGAATTTTAAAATTGAATGATATCCCAAAAGTAATATGAACCTGTGGTTTGCCTACTGCTCCAAGAATTGCGACAGTAGTGCCTGATACGGGGAAGGATACCTTCTGTACAAACAGGGCCACGCTCCTATTGGTTTTCCTTCCATGGCACGAAGGGTGTGAGTTCTCCCTTTTCAAGAATTTATTTTATGTAAATATGCTGCATGCCTACTACGTACACTGCGTATTCAGGGCAAGTACACGTTACGACTTCCTAATAAAAATTACGACAATCCACTCACCGGAATATGGCTGTATGGGTAGTTGTGTTGTTCACCGTACATCCGACGGTAGTTAGAGCTTCTGCTTGAAATTCTTCCAGGCCGTCGAGATGGTCCCGCTGAAGGAGGTCGAATGCTAGGACTTACAGGTCCCATTTCAGTTCTCCGTCGTTTTCGTGACCGGCTTTCGCTCTAATAATTTAAATTCCAATAATATATTACTGACACTAGCGACGACGGTGAAGGAGCCGCAGAATGTACCTTTTGCCGATCATCGGCGGATTGTGGGGGCGGTCTACAGTACATCTGTGGGGAGTGGTTTACTTGCCCTGTGCCCAAAAGGTCAAAATTATTTGAGTATTTATAAGCTTCCAATCAGTTAGTGTAGGGCTCCCAATGCTTACCAGGGCGAAAATGGTGACGGTCCATCATTCTATGTTCGGTTCCCATTGGATTTGGCATGAATGTGGGCACATTTCTACTGGTCTCGCTTCCAAAATGTCTCATGGACATGTGTGGGCTTGGGGGACCTGGAACTGTGTTATTCAGCTTGTTTAGCATATGCCTTCACAGGAACAGAAAGAACAATGTGAACGTAAAACGAGGTTGCGGAATAAACAGAAAATATGAATATGCAGAAATGTAGCACATAAGATATTGTATCCGATACGAAGCCAAACAGAATTACAATATCCATGACGTGATAATTAGAATTTAATAATGAAACGATATGCAAATCAGGTAGGCAACAAGTAAACTAGTAGTGACGTTTGGCTTTCGGCTTACCAGAATGCATTGGCTTCGGCTGTCCAAAAACAACTGGGTGATTGGGGGCAGTGTTCAAGCGGTGATTTTGGGGATGCGGTGAAAGGTGTAAAGAATGTTGAACGTTTTGACCTCCGTTTTCTTCTCTTGTCTTAGATACCGGCATTACCTCCCGTTCTACAACAGAAAAACACTTGGATCATAATTCTGTTCCGCACACATACGTAGATTAGAATGTCCTGATATGCAAGATCCACTGATCCACTAAGTCGTATGACAAAATTCAGTAAGGATAACTTCGTGAGCATCTCTGAATATAAGTACTGCCTAGATAACAATTCCAAACTAACGCTGCAAAAAACAGCAGAGGCCCCAGACCCAGAGATATAGACAGCCCGTTTTAAAACAAGTTTGTATTTTATACTAAAGACAAAGCGTAAACCTTGTCTTGGGCGTACTAAGCTTCCAACCACCAAAGCGATAGACTAACATAAAACTAACATGTGGGACGAAACTAAAGCTAGAAAAGGAACCGATACTAGGCCCAGAGTCCACACTACCACCAGACTACTTCTCTAAGGACTAAAGCATACTGCATACAGCTGGAATTTAAAACAAAATTTACCATGATACAATTCCCATGTCCAAGTCCAACTAGCCCATACACCATATGCGAACCAGCCAGCTAGCTATGATTAGCGAAACACGTTAGCTTGAGTTGACTTAGGTCTTCATGAACATGGAATCTACAAACGCTAAATATCGTATAGGACCCGACCAATACCAATACGCGGCGCGGCGCGGCATGTAGCACCTCTGAAATCGTCCAGCACACGGACGGGATCATGTAGTTATCTCTTGGATGAATCCTGCCTGCTCCACCGTCTAAATAAATACCTAATCTGAGACCCGAAGCTAACTCTTGACATTTCCTATGGGGCTTCAAGACTCTGACTCAGGCATAGCCCAAGCTCATACTACTTAATGCTAGCTAACTATGAGAGCTGCAAACCATGGGACGAGAAGGAACCCAATCCGGTTCGTCTCTACTTGGGCCGTGCGGTGCTCCTTAGTTCACTCTCTCGTTCTGTTCTCCTCCACAGGTTTTAAGTTGGATTTTTTTCAAGTTCTTGAGCATGAATATATGAACTTTGAATACTGTGACCAGAAATTGGTCAACATCACGTAAGCTGACAAGGAACTCAACTCACTACTCAACGCGGTCCTACTGATATGATGAGAGTATAAAATTAGGCAACAGTGCACTAGTGATAGTGACTAGCATTAGGTCCTGATCCTGTCTTATGTCGTACGTACGTCGTACCTACACATGATAACTGGAGGAGGTTCTAGGATCTAAGATAAATAGATCCCTCACTCGCTCTTTCCTAGTCCCTACTTTCGTAGTTTCCCGATGAGGCCCTCCGCAGAAGACTGAGTGTTAATGTGTCATGGGTGTAGGCCGTCGTGGTAGAGTCGTACTTACCTATAATGCCCAATAGCCACGGTAGTAAGTCCGAAAGGAGATCGGTGACCCGGAGAACTGGGGAGCAGGACTGAGGTAGAGAGGCGGGTGGACAAGGTGCATAACTTGTATGAGACGGGGTCAGTGGTGACTGGGCATTCGAGGACGGGCGGAGACTCGGATGACTGTATCTTAGTCACTTAGTATCTGGCAGGAAGGAGAGAGCTCTCTTCCACTCACCACACTCCCACAAGGTCTCTCAAATACGACTGACTAACTCCGAAGGCCTTGGACACTTTTTTTCATCCTTCCGCACATAGCTACACTACTACACTATAGTTGCAAGCTCTGCCTCTGGCCAGCAGCAGCCGAGGAGGAGTCTAAAAGGAGGAATAGCCAGAACGCAACAACGCAGGAACACACTCCATTCACTCTATCTATGCTCGCTAGTTCCCCTGTCGTCTCCCTTCCTTCCCCCTCAATCCAATGCCCCACCAACTCCCAAGACCAACAACTCCCTTCCCTTTACACAACGGCATGGCAAGACAGGACAATGCAGTGAGACCAGAAATGAGCTAGGCCAGGGCCAACTCAGCCCAACACCGAGGACAGGGCCGTCTCAATCCACAGCCTCGGCTCCCGGCTGCATCCGACACCCATTCCATGATGTCAAACTTGAAGCCCTATTTTTCAGTTTTACAAGTAAGTACTAACCTTAAAGGTCGAAAAGTAGTATCCCTGATGTTTCATTCCTAACGCCGTACGATTGATTAAGCCAAAAGCCAGTCGAGCCACTACAGACCATATTAAAACCTAACTTGAAATAAACAAGTTATAGGTTCTCAACATTTTAATTTGCTAGTTTTACCGGGAACCGTCTAACGTAGTTACAATTGTTGCAGACTTTTTTTAAAAGAATAAATTATTATATTTAGTCAAAATCCCCCTATCTCTATAACGCAGGAGAATATAATATTAGCACGAAACCACCCATGGAAAAGGTGTAAACGGCTCTAGTCTAGACTGAACTTTTGGAGAAGCCGTTAAATACTGACAGGCGAGCACGTAAGAGGGAGAAGACAACCTTTTTATCCAACAATCTCAGACCAGACAGCGTGGCGTAGTGGTAGTTTTTTGCTCTCTGTAGCATTGGGCCTGCGTTCAAATCTCTCCTGTTTACTTTTTGCTTTATTTTGGTTCGAGTTACTTCATATATTTAAGTTAGGTTAGGTTCTCACTGTGGTGATTCGTCTCACTGTTGTGATTCGTCTCACTGTTGTGATTCGTCTCACTGTTGTGATTCGTCTCACTGTTGTGA
>JAQFZY010000939.1:0-19784 GCA_034696285.1 Hypogastrura burkilli
CCTGCCTTACTTTATTATTCTTGCCTCCAGGTCTACCTGCTTTACTTTACATTTTTGCCCTTCTGACTTACCGCATTCCTGCCTTTACTTTACAATTCTTGCCTTCCTGCCTTTACAATTTTTGTGTAACTGCCTTCCTGCCTTACCGGCTTCCATTCAATTCCTTGCTTTCCCAGCTACCTTATATTCCCTTCTTGTCGTCCTGTATTACCGCTTACTGTAGTCCTGCCGTACCTTACAATTCTTACCTTCCTGCCTTTCTTAACAATTCTTAACATTATCTGACTGCCTTCCTGCCCTACCGCCCATTCAATTCCTTGCCTCTGTCTTAGATGTAAATCCTAACTTCCTGCCCTAGTAATTCATAAACGGAAAACGCCCAGCTACGACGCAGACTGCCTACCTTGAAAGAGGAAGTCCTCCGAGTTCTGATCCGGGTTCTCCGTGGGCCCGAAAATGTCGAACGGACTCCGTCCTGCCAGCATCTCGTAGAGGAGGACCCCGAGGGCCCACCAGTCCACCGAAAAGGAATACTCCTCCCCGCGCAGGATCTCGGGGGCAATGTAGTTGGGCGTCCCGCAGAAGGTTGAGGTCGTGTCACCCGGCCGGATCCCTTCCTTGCACATCCCGTAGTCCGTCAGCTTGATGTGACCCTCGTGGTCCAGGAGCACGTTGTCCAACTTCAAGTCCCGGTAGATGATTCCTGCCGACATAAGGCACAAAGGTCAGCCTTATAAAAGTCCTCATTTTTTGGGGCACCACTCATCCTCACCTTTGACATGTAGGAAATTGAGGGCGACGCTGATTTCGGCTGCATAGAACCTGGCATGCTCCTCAGGGAGCCGGCGCTGGCGCTGCATATGAAACATGAGGTCCCCGCCCCGGACAAACTCAATGACGAAGAAGAGGCGGCTCGGGGTCTGGAAGCAGGAATGGAGCCCAACGAGGAAGGGATGATTGGATGCCGTCTCGAACACGTGCTTCTCCGTCTGAACCCAATCAATGTCCTGGGAAACAGAGAAAGGTCACAAGGTCAGTACCAAAATGTCCGCCATAGTTCCATTTATGCCACTCACCTCATCATCCGTGACGAGGGCCTTCTTGATCACTTTCATGGCATAGACACGGCGGGTCTTCCGGAGTTCCACCATCAACACTTTGGCATAGCTCCCGCGCCCAATCACTCGGATCAGCTCAAAGTCCTTGAGGCAGTACTGACGCTGGCGCCCGGGCTCCAGACTCTCGTCTGTTACGAGGCAAGGCATAAATCAGAATTATTCCCAAACCTTATTGCCTTACTAAGGCAGGAAGGCAGGATTTCAAGGTACCCACCTGTCTTGCTAGTGTCCTCCAGTGAAAATGTATCTGAGAGGGAGCGCGGGATCCCGCCAGCCGTAGAACCCTCCGGCAACTCGGGTGACTCCTTCCGCCCTGACCCGCCCACACCGCTGCTCACCACGCCTAGGACAAAGGACCAAAGGTCAGGCACAAAATAATATAGAGATCCTATTAATTCAAGGAGGAGCAGCCTAGGCCTCCAGGTCCTCGCCAATACGTGAACGGCCACAGCCTCAAGGCCTGACTGCATCCTGACTTTTGATCCCAGGTGCTGAGTGGCATAACTTTAGCTGCTGAATTATGCATTAGGCTCTGTCAGCATATTTAAGTGGGCCGGAGATTGGAGGAGGTGCTGACAGAAGAGGCCATGGGCTGAGAACGTGAGTCTCTTACCTCCCTTGTCACTCCCGCTGCTGTCCCCGTTCTGGCGCCATTCATTCTGACGCCGCGCTCCGCTGTCCTCGATGAACATTGAGGCCTCGGCCGCGGCGGTCTCGGGATGTGAGGACGTGGACGAGTTGGAGAGGAGCGTGGCGGAAGGGTCATTGGAGCAGAAGATCCGGACCAGCTTGTGACACTTCTTGTGGACTAGGAGCTTGCACTGGGTACACTTGAAGCCCTGGCGGCCCAGGCCCCAGATCCGGTCATTGCAGTACGCGCAGAAGGCCCGCTGGAACACAAATAAAGGAGTAAAAATTAATAATTTTAATTACAAAAAAAAATCGAATATAACGAAAGCTTAGATTCCCGGGAAAAAATATACTTTACTGGAAGAAAAATATAGACATTCCTTAAAAAAAAAACTTTACCAGAGAAATATGATTCACCGGAAAAAAATATAGTTTACCGGAGAAATATAAGTTACTGAAAAAATATAACTTACCTACGGAAAAAATATAACTTAACGAAAAAATTTAATTTACCGAAAAAATATAACTTACCTACGGAAAAAGTATAACTTAACGAGAAAATTTAATTTACCGATAAAATAGGATTCCCGGGAAGAAATATTTTACCGGAAAGTAGGATCCCTGGGAAGAGATATTATGCCGCAAAATATAGTTTAAAGCAAGAAAAGGATTTTATCTGGGAAAGAATTACGTCACCGGAAAAAATATACTTTACTGGACAAATATAGACTATGCCGAAATAATATATTCTTTTCTGGAAGAAAATAGACTTTCTCGAACTAAAAATATACTTTCGGAAAAGAAAAAATACCGGAATTATTTGCTAACAAATAATTTTGCTCAAAATTAAAATATTAATGATTTGTGTTAATTATTCCCAGAAATAACCTGTGTATTTCCATTTTATATGTACAAATATTGGAGAAGAAAAAATAGCAATTCGTTTTTTTTTCTACCGCTTCAGCTAATTTTCTAATTTCCGATAAAAACTTATTTCTGTCGGTAACAATATACTTCTTCCGGTAAAAACCTATTTCTACCTGTAAAACCCAATTTCTTCCTGTAAAAACCTATTTCTTTCGATAAAAACGTATTTCTTCCGGTAAAAACCTATTTCTGTCGGTAACAATATGCGTCTTCCGGTAAAAACCTATTTCTACCTGTAAAAACCAATTTCTTCCGGTACAACCTATTTCTTCCGGTACAACCTATTTCTTCCGATAAAAACGTGTTTCTTCCGGTAAAAACCTAGTTCTGCCGCTGAAGTATATTTCCCAGCCCGAACCTTACTTTTCCGACCTACCCAGAAGGAAATCCCATATTTTATCCCTATTGACCCAAAAAGGGAAAAGTTCTATATTCTAGAATTCATTGAATGATTTAGGATCTCCTCCAAATGGAGAAAAACTGAGTAAAATATGACTTTCAGCCTCCCTAGATTTATGGGCCAGCCGAACCTTTTATTGGGCCCTTTCCACACGCTTTGACTCTCATTGTTCAAGGAATCCGTAATAAAAGTCTTTGAAATAAAACTCTTTCCTTGACCCGGGTGCCAAAGGGCTGTAAGATATTTGTCAGGCTCCTGGAGGATTTAATAATTGAGGAATCTGTCTGTTCTCGACTCCCGGCTGGAACTGGAGGGAGATCCAGTTCCGAAAATAGTCCTACCCGGCCCAAATCCTCTTATACGTATACCTACGTAGTACAGAAGCCGGAGCAGAGTGAGTAGTATTAGGGATAATGGGCCCTTTTATGCAGAAAATAAACCCCGAGCTCTAGAATATTATCCCGTATAGGCTCCTAGGCTTAGGCCACTTTTTCCCCGGTTCCAGGGACTTACCCGGTTGAATCTCTTGGCCTGAAATATGTGGCCGTTGACACGGTAGAGCTTCCGCCACCTCCTCGCCCCTCGACGGTATATACTTCCTGAAAGGAAGGAAAACAGGGATTTAAATCTAACTATCCAGTTTAAAGCTCAAACTACAATACCTTAGCGTCACGTACAGAGTGTCTCAAAATATTCGCCCTCTTTCGATAAAACGCAATATTAAAAAATGAAGCAAGTTGATACGGAACTGTCTCCAATGCTATAGGCATAGGCCCATGCCCGACCAGCTAATTCCATGTACTGCCAAGTACGGCATGGTGGCAACTTAAGTGTGCATTCCCATGTACTTTCTTAGGGCGGGACCTATTTTAATTACCAGCTATTATTAATTAAAACAAATTGTACCATGTTTGGAGTAAAATTCCGGACTCAGAATTTAATTAACATACAGAATTGGTAAGTATACAATATTGAACATAATTAGTGATTCCCCACAAAACGTGTTGACTGAAATATTTGAATACTTAAAAAGTATGCGAAAATCCCAATTTAGCTGACCATTAATATCTTAGTTTCCCCTTAGTGGGTAATGTACTACAAATCCGCTAATAAAATCATCCCTCCGCTCCTCTATTCAATTACAATAATTTGGCAGCCGTATAACCAGAATTGAGGCGCCAGAAGAGTCCCTCAGCCAAAAGTAGGGTTAGTAATCGTATTTTCCACTTACGGTCTTCCCCTTGACAAGGCATCCCGGGCACGGCAGGCACGTTGGGGAACACTGACAAAACCAAAGACCGTATCCATTAGATTCTGCAGAGTTACAGTTACAATATGCAGGCAGCCCCTCCTACGTCTAATTCCACAGAGACTAATATGCTAATCCCTCCACATTATTAACCCCCTTCCCATTAGTTGGAATAGGTCTACCCCATAGTCATAGGATCCTCTGCCAAATTGTACAAGCTAACCTAGTTACATATATTCCGGCTCAACCGGGCCCAGAGATTAGTATCAGATCAGATTTCCATAATGCAGCCCAGAGCCTGATCTGAGCCACTCTGGCAAGCCATATAGATATAACAGGCCACAAACAATTAAATTCAAGAGCCTACACTACACAATACATTTACACGTATTTCCGTATTTTAGACCGAAAGGTTTTATGGGATGCTCTTGTCCGTCTGTCTGTCTGTACGTCTGTCACAATTGAAATGGCTCTATACACTCAGATGTAGTCACGCTTAATAAGAAAATTTCTGCTTCATGGCTGTTTCATTGATCCTTGGGGGCTCTATTGCTCATTCATTACTCTAAATATTATATAACGAATGTCATACGATGCTTCAGAAAATACTAAACATATAAGGCCTTACACTAGTATATTTCTAGTCCTATCCCGAGAAGCCAAGTGGGAATGGCTCGATACATGCAGTTGACTAAGCACTTTTAATTCTTAGAAACATAGTAGTAAGTTAAACGATTCATCTATATATCCGTAGAACGTATATTATATGTACACTTAAATTACAGAACGCACTGTAGACCATCAGTTGTACATATATAAACTCGAACGACGTGAACCACAACGTCAAACTGCATTTAAAAGTAGCTTACTTGCAAAACGTATTTTAAACATACCTATGATCAGATTTAGATACTTTTTTCAGCAAGAAAAAAACAGAAGGCATTTATATCAAAAGATTCAAATTTCTTGAACGTTTTCCGTGTTTTCCTGTTCTAAACATGTTTTGCTATTCGTATAGGAACACTTCCTTGCGTCAGTGTCACTTTTCAAGGCCTATTCTGAATTTAATCTTTAGCTACTGACACCTTTTGGTCCCACGCAGGTGAAACCAGGTTTTTTGTATCCACATACTACTATTGACTATCGTAGTTTAAATTAGAGGTGAGCTTGATCGGGATCCAGATAGTGTCTGGGTCTGGGCACTCCTCTGCAATTACTAGTTGCTCTACTTTCCCATATAATGTCTGACACGCGACCTGGCCAGGCCATAGTCCCATTCTCCATGTTCCCACACTAATTTCCACGTAGCTCTACCAAAAGCCTGGAATAACATATATAACTCTAAACTGGAATAATAGATAACTCTGGACTAGGAAATAGAGGTCTGCACTATCACTAAGGAATAGAACTACACCAGGAAATGGAGCTCCAGGAATTTAGTATGCTAGTCCCAACCCCTGGCCTCCAGCAAATACTAATGTAATGCCTTTCTCCACTTTCTCCACGTACAGGGGCTGTCCCCTGGAGTCCCTATCACTTTCATATATTCCTACGGCCTATCATATGACCCAAATCATGATAAATGATACCCGTGTCCTAGGAAATGGCCCCCGCCCACATGAGGCAGTACCTCGTAATTCAATACTGTGGGCTACAGTAAGAAGGATACGTAAGAGTATTACTAATACGACACAGCCTGTGCCTTTCACGTAATAAAGAAGGCAGGCAGGAATCCTCCATTTCAATCAGGCGTAATCAAAAGGGTCCTACATAATATAATGCCGAGAATGGCCCTTCATCAATCTTCAATTTCCTCGGTTCCCTGCCTGAAAGGCACAACAGGTGACCAAATTAATGGGTTCTAGAACCGCCCACAGAGGTTCCCTGGATGGATCTCAACATATCTGGCTGTTGGAAGCCTTTCGAGGGAATCCTGCCCATGTCAGGCAGGAGAAAGTGGCAGAAAGCCTTCCTTTCCTTATAATCCGTATATCCTGTAAGCCCTCAGTTAGGCTTAGAGGAAGCTGGTGCACTGGATCCGAATAGGAAATAGGACTCAGCTGTAGATCCTTAGAACTCTAGATCCTAGATCCCCGAGTCTAAGGCTCCAGAACCCAGAACCCGAGATCCTACATAGATCCCTACAGAATCTAATTGGGCTCTTAGCTAAGCCTATGAACCCAGGCTCATTAGATCCCTCCCTTAAATCAATAGTAGTTGACAAGGCCTAATTCCTGACATGGCTACTCACTTATTAGGAAGCCCGAACATTTTTCCCCGCAAAACCGCTAGCCCACTAATGAAATATCGACCTGAGAGGCTGAGGCTGCGGCTAGAGCTACACTGAAAGCACATCAACATCAACCTAATAAGCCTCCTGAGCCAGGGAATTTCTAAAAGCCTTTTGTCTATGCAGGAGGTACAGCATGTAAAATGCAATATAATCTGAAGTACAGCTCAAAGCCCAACTTCTGCATAATTCCTACATAATACAGTAGCTTAGTCTTTAATCTACTCTGCAGTAGGCTGCAGTAGGCATTTGGACGGGAAAAAATACGGAAATGAGCTAAATAATATAGATGATGGACATAAATTCCTTATTAAGTTTATAAGGGGATACCTTAGGCTAGAATCTATATTTCTTCATTTCATAACATCTTTGGGCTAAAACCAGCGTAAAAACGGTTAAAATGGTATCAAATGGTAATAAATTCGAAACAAAGCCAAAATTGTATAATTAACTCATCATTTCCCCATTTTTCCGTCACCAAGAAGTACCCAATCGTAACTTTGAGTCGTTTCCAAGCTCTTGCACAATTAGACAATAATGCTTACTAGGAGTCACAGTTCAAACTAACAATACAACCAAAAACAACCTCCTTTGCAAGCGGAATTAAACACTCGTATAATTAGGATAATCAAGACAACGCGCTGAAGTTGGTTTATATCAGTTTATCTCGCTGTTTCTCTTGAAACAATATATTAAAATTTTCATCATTTTTTTTTAAACTAAAATGCGGCAAGTTGAGATCGAACTTTCTCCAATGCTATCGGCAAGGCCCCATGCCCGCCCCTGTAGCTCCCTGTACTGCTAACTACGAGCTGGTTGCAACTTAAATGTACATTCCCAGGGACTGGGCCTACTTTAATTATTATTAATTCGAACCACTTGTGCCAAATGTGGAGTAAAATTCGGCCTCAATAAAACATAGAATACACCCTGTACCTGAATGTATTCCCTCATTTCTCAACTCTTTTGGGCTAAAAGCTAAAATCCCTACTTGTATATATGAGAGCTTATTAGAAGTATGGAGAGTACCTTGTGGGCCGACGTCAGAGGAGGCCCAGTAGCCCCAAGCCATGCTCTATTGCAAAATCCACAAAAATGTGAACTTTCCTTGCTTTCACCGAAGGAACTTGTTATTGGAACCTTCACTCGGGGACTCCTAGTTTGGCTTACAGGAACAAGAGTATAGGAAACTTTGGGCCCACTCAGCACAATCGAGTAATAAAATAAAGTTTCCCCATGATTCCGCCCAGAGCGTGAGCCTTCTTGTAGTACAAGGAACAATATTTAGAGCCTAGAGCCCAATCAGCCGAAAAGGGCAAACTTTCCCTGGCCAAGGCCCTACTACTCCCTCTCCGCCCACACACACGGGTGCCAGACTGCAGAATACATGAAGACGTGGCCTGGACACTTTTAGCGGCTCGATCTGTATTCTGGACTGGCCGGACCAATTTTCTAAATGTATCCCCTCCTATTCCTTTCCTTTGAGAACCGACTCCCTCTGAGCTACAGTGCTGGACTGGAGAGAGTCTGGACTTTCCTTGGAACTCAAATAGAGCCTCAGCCTGCCTATGGAGCGCATGAGTGGCTGGAACGGCTGGAAGTTCCGGGCTTTCTCCAGAAACAGCCTAACTTCACTCCAACATTTAAAATACAGAACCCGAAGCCCTGCCTAGTTTCTACTCCAAACTTTTAATAGAATGCTAATTCTATTCCTGGCACTTAAAACCCTATTAAAATCCGAAACTTGAGCCATTAGCAAGTGCACGAGTTTTAGGATTTGGAGGGAAATAATTCATAACTTTCTCCTCTGGAGAAAGTTAGGGAAAACAACTCTGTAGAGATTTTTAAGACTTTCTACAGGAAATGGTGCTGTGTTCTTAATGGAGACAGCCAAGAGCCTCCTGAAGGTCCATGAAGATGAAGCGTAGTATACAGCGTACTTTCAGCCGCGCTAGTTCTACCAAGAGAAACGACAAGCTGTGAGCTGGTGGCTCTTGAGATCATTGAATTAAAAATTGAGAGTAGAGGTAGTGTCATGGCCTAACAGCCTATTATCACGCCAGACTTCCAGCAGGACCTTCCCCTTTATGACTCTAACCTTTTCCAAGTCAGAGCGGCTTCTGTCTGCAGAATGGAAAAATCTATAATTTACGGAGGCTGGGCTGGGGGGCTCGGCCCGTGTAAATTTGAGTGAGCTTGAAGCCTGAACCTTGAAATGGATCCGACTTCAGGCATCCCAGTTCGTGAGAGCTCATAATTGGAAGCGGAGGAGGCTGCCTGACAGGCCAGGCATCAACGCCCAGCTCAATAAAAGTAAGAGCATTATGCATTATTATTATTTGGTAGGAGCATAATACTAATACGCCCCCGCCTGCACATACATAAATGGACCTAACAGTCTAGTAAACGAGCACTATCCCGTTCGTAGTGTTAGTGCTAACCGAAAATATACATAGACTTACGTATTACGTACATACATATATACTATAGAGGTATAGGTGCGGACAAAAAGTGGCGCTCTTTTTCGAGAAAACGCTATATTAAAAAAACGGGCCAAGCTGATTCGGAACTTTATCTAATGCTATAGCCCCATGCCCGTCCAGCTAATTCCATGTACAGCTAAGTATGACATGGTCCCAACTTACAATGTACATTCTCGTGCACTTTACTAGGGCGGGCGTATTTTAATTATTAATTACTAAAACAACGTGCACCAAGTTTGGAGTAAAATTCGGACTCAACCAAATGTCCGCACTATGTATGTAAATATATGTATGCAAATGAGGAAATAGATGTTGGGCACACATTCGACCGAGATTCATAGAGCTTTGGGCTAAAATCTATACTAATTGGGGAGGATTAGAATAGAAGGGACGGCGGTACTCACCATGGATCACAATTTCAGTATCCTTGTTTGCCTCGTAGAGCCGAATGGCCTCGTCCAGCTCGATCTGATTGGAGAGCGTACAGGGATCCCCTGGAAATTCGTAATACTTCTAATTACAATTCACCTAAATTCCTGTACAACATTTTTTAGTGAGATTTCTCGAGGTCGCTTCGTGGGTGTGGAAATTCAGTGCCAAAAATAATAATTTGCACAAAAGCAGTCGGCTTGGATGTGTATACTTTTACAAAAATTATGAGGACCAGGAGCCACCAAGTTCAAAATCAAAATTGCAGTGTCGTACACACAAAAATTTCCAAAAAACAACAGGTAACAGGAATGTAATTGCTCGTAATTGGGAATAATTGAGATTAGGGACCGTGGGTACCTTCTTCGTCAACCCATTTAACTGTAAAAGGCTGATCCGGGGTGAACTTGCACATGTCACGAATCTCCTCACAGAGCTGGTCCAGATTAATGCTAGGATTGATGTACGTAATCAAGACCTCCCTACAATAACACACGAGAGGTTTCAAACGTCAAACACTTAGCATGCAGTACAGTTACAGTAGCTTAAATTAAAACTAAGTAGGTACATAAATTATAAAGTATAACTAAGGGAAATAAAGTTCAATATTAGCATGCGCAGCATTCAGCATATGTTAAGCGCTTTCGTGTTGAGCAAGCAGCATTCACAACGGTGCGGTGCTGGGCGCAAATCATTTTTTTTTTAAAATGTACCTAATGAGGAATATTTAAACGATACCAATTAATTCGAAATCTCTTACCAATTATAGCAGATTTCTTTACCAACGTTCTCAAAGATTTCAAATAAATCAGATGATTTTAATTCCGTTAATTATTGTAAAATAAATAAGATTTTGCTCATACATATTAAGTCTCAAATGGCTGGTGAGTAATTTGCTGTAATTGGCGAGGAAATCTGCTTTAATTGGTGAGTTTAAATGGCAGCCCAAAATAATGCAAAATAAAACAACAGTTGAGAGCTTGGGACTCGGTGCCTTAAATATAATATAGATTTTGTAATTGTAATTAAATTCAAAATCCAAAAAATACTTTGCAAAATGAGGGACATTACCATATCTAAAATTATTAGTGCTGAATAGGAAAGGTTTAATTTTGGGTACGTACGGGATCATAATTAAGTAATCTTAATAATTGTAATGGACTCAATAGTTAAATATCCTCCTTACCCGTTGTAGGCCGTCTTGACCCGGATTTCAGGAACTTCCATTTCACTGTGATTGTGATTGGGAACCGTGTTCCCTGGCCGCATTCTCTTGGTACCCAATTACAGTATAAACAGTAATTAATCGAGCCCTTCACCTAAAACAGAAAATGAAATGTCAAGGGTAACTATTAGTAATTCATCTAACAAATGTAATATTATGACATAGTTTTCACCGTCATCAACCTACAGGCCGCATTTCTCAACCTGACACCAACCAAACCTTGTCCACAAAAAGTTATGTCCTATACGAAGTCCAATTGATGACATCGGATTTTTAGGGTCAAGGGGTCAGTACCTTAAATTTTACCTGCAGCGTCTAGCATAACAGTTAGCAGGTGCTTTGTTTCTGCGACATCGACATGGCTTGCTAACGTCACACTATCACCATTTGCAGAGTTAAGTAATCAATTTATTTACTAAACGAAATATTTGTAATAATTCGTCCCAAACGAAGAGCCAACCGCGCTAAGCGGCGGAGTCGCGTGCGCAAGTATACGACACGAGCCGAAGGCGAGGTCGTTACTTGTAATCATGATTATTATTTTATTTATTGTATATCTGTATTTATTGTATAAGTATAAGCATATAAAAGATTGACCTTTTTCAAGTTATATGATGCATTATTATTAAAATACAAGATTTAATGATTTAGTCACAAATTAGAGTGACTGTTCACCAAAACTATAATTCTAAGAATGAGGAAACTCATAACTGTCAGGTCAGGTCATAGTTCATACGGTCATAGTGCTAGTGCATCGAATAAACTAATAACTGGGTCTAATTAATATTAATTCATATTAATAAATAATTAGAATTAGGTTACATACACAGATGGCCGACGGATCCTCCTCCTCCCTGCCCTGAGCGTCACCTCTTCTTGTTAACTTCTATGTCTATGTATTACGATCACAAGGCACTCTCTTGTCCTAAAACCTCTGCATCTGTGACCTTATGACCTCAACACAACAACCTGTATTTTGTACACAACGACAGTCACTCCCCTTGAAGCTTGAACTCAAGTAAGTGGCCGTCGTCAGTGTTAGTCGTCAGAGTCAAGCATGCAGAGAAGGAAGAGGAAGAGTCAACAATCAGGATCAAACACGAATTCCCACGGACGGCGTGGCTTCCTCCGCGACTCACCGTTCGCATCTCTTCTATATTCGCCGTGTGGAATGGAACAAGGCGTGGATTTTTGTAGGCAAGAAGACACGGCCGGAGGAGACAGACAGACTTACTCATGCCCAGCCCTCATAGCGGTTCTGTTTTTATGATCCTAGAGGCCAAAAAAAGAGAACAATGGGACGGACAGGTATCAGGTCCGGTATTACAATACAATAGAAGAGCATGGAAGATTCTTGTAGACGTAATACTGTACAAGCCAGATCCTATTTTCACAGTCCGCATACTTACTACTTCGCAGCTTATGAATTCCTGTGGCATGACGCAGACACACAGCACAGCATTCAGCCATACTGTTTCGGATTCTACTACTACTCCTGTTGCTACTACACTTAACTGTTTTACACATTTTTTAACGTAAAGCGTAACACAAAGTGTTACGCTATACTTCGTTTAATTTGGCTTGATTTGTCTTTGGATTTACAGTTTGCGCTAAAATCTATATTTTTGATGCGAGAATACGAAGTGCGCAAACTACGTTGTATTTAGACCGTGATTTATTTGTACATCTTTTATATTAAAGTAATACAGACACATTTTTAATACCGCAGTTTAAACGGATTTTCAGAAGTTAGTGGCTTTGGAGGACTTGCGTCGCTACTGTTAATTAATCCTTAACTAAGTTTTCTGATGTGAACGTTTGAGTTCAGGCCAATGGCCGAGATTGTTAATTGTTACAGGTCCTTCAATTGTCTTCAAGCGCCTACGTCTATCTGATGTTTCTATGTACTAATAATCTCAGTATAACAGGAGCATATGCCTTACGTAGGAAAAATAATATTTAACTCAAATACATACATATAAACTTATACTTACGTACTATGCACTACAACCTATAAATAATAGTGAGCCTTAATTTCCTAATTGTAACAATGATTGTAATGAGTTTCGTACTTCTAACCGCAAAGCGCGTACGTACTTGAGTCTTACACTTGTATGGTGTATGGCACAAGCTCAAGCGGAGCTGCATTCCTAATGAGCCTAGGAATTGATGGCACTAATTATCTTAATGGTTAATTATTTCTATTCACTATTCTGTTCATAAGGGACGAATGATTATCAAAAGAAGCCTTAAATGCAATTTTTAAGTAACGTTAGCCAGCCTTGAGTTAGTAGCTTCTATAAAAATACTCGTTAGACATAAATACGAAGCGCAATGATTTGTCAGACAGGAAAATAAGTGCCTTAGGCAGGCCGCACTTCACAATTTCTACAACCAGCGCCAGGTGTGAGCCCTGGCCTCTGACCTATACAATAGCAGCATCCAGGACGCCCTTGAACCGCTCCTGGGCTATAATGGCAATGGACTTCTTGACCCGGAGGGCCGACAGGCGGACGGAGGGGTTTGGGTGCCAGGTCTCCTTAATCAGGCGGGCAAACTTGGAGAGGACCTTTGAAATAGGAATTTACCACTTTTAAACCATTTAATCCCACCGTAGACAATGTAGAATAAAACGTTAATAATACGGAAGACTTACGGGATCCTCGGTCCACCGGTCCGGAATCACGGGCCGCTCGTCCAGCGTACAAACAATTTTCTTCATTTCATCAAAGCTGGGGTCAGGGGGGACCATGTCAAAGAACGGCGGCTTGTAGTCCTCTGGAATCGACTCCGAGCTCGTCCGCCGACTCATTTCCCAGAGGACCAACCCAAAGGCGTACATGTCGACCCGCTTGAAGGCGTCAAAGGACTTCATGCTCATGCTGTGGAAAGAAAAGAGCGGAAAAGGTCAAAGATCATGCTAAAGACTTGTTTTGGGCCAAAATCTAAACCTTTAAGGACAGCATTGTAATGCAAATTTTAGTTCATTCACCTTTCATCCAGGACTTCCGGGGCCATGTAGCGCCGGGTCCCAACCTTTGGATTCGGATACACGTCCAGCTCCCCTGTCTCCCGCTTATGAGTCACGGCGAGCCCAAAGTCAGCGATCACGCACTGTTCCGAACTGTTTACAAGAATGTTCTTGGACTTGATGTCCCTGTGGGCGATCCCGGCTCGGCTCTGAAATCATAAAATGTTAAGAAATGTTATAGAGTGCTTATACTATATGGAAAAATTGGTCAGATGGCAAAAAGTGTTAAGAACAGGTCATACCTCAGTGCCAACCATTTCGGAATGGAGGAAAGCGAGCCCATTGGCTACCGAATAAGCAAACTTGAGCAACTGAACCTGGGTCAGATTCTTCTCATTCAAGTAGTCATAGAGGCTCCCATATCGATGATAGTGTGTGACGAGCCAGAGCTGGGTCGTTGAGTTCCGGGAGATCATGTCAGAGCCATAGAAACCCAGAATGTTCTCGTGCCGGAGCATGACGGTGGAATAGATCTCGGTCTCTCGGATCCAAGAGGCCTCGTCCCGGGTCGAGAAGATCTTGACGGCCACGTTCTCACAGTTCCAAACGGCCTGCCAGACCTCTCCGTAGCGCCCCTTCCCAATACACCGCTTGAGCTGGATGTTCTTGGCCAGGGTCCGTTGGATGAGGAGCGGGAGGCCGGAGCCGGAGCCAGAGGTCATGGAGCCGTCCATATACTCCTTGAGCGTAGAGTCTCCAGCAGCCTTGACCTGGAGCTGCTCTTCTCCGAGCGGGTAGAACTCTTCGGGTCGGGGCTTAGAGTTCTTGGCAATCCGCCGCTTCTTGAAGGACCGCCGAGTCCGGAGCGACAAAATGAGCGTGACAAGGATAGCAAAGATGACAACGACGGAGGCCCCGGTAAGGTACCACTTGGCGGAGGCTGAGAGCCCTTCTTGGGTGTAGGCGTAGGAGTCGTGCTCGCCTGGACAAGAATCATAATATGGAGTTAAGAACCGCTGTAAATATAGGACGGCGCGCGACGCGAGACCTGGAAATTGCAACCTAACCGCGCCAGTAGTATGAGGAATCGTTCGGTGAAGATCGTTTTTAAAGCAGTGAAATAGTTCCCGAGTTATTGGCGCTGAACGTGGCCAACCTTTGACCGCTACAGTATAAGAAATCGTTTGGTCAAGACCGTTTTCAGAACAGACTGACAGAAAGAAGAACAGACATAGAGACAGACAGACAAACAGAAGAACAGACAGACACGAACAGAAACACAGAACAGACAGACAGACAGACAGACAGACACGAACAGAAACACAGAACAGACAGACAGACAGACAAACAAAAACAGAACAACAGACAGACCGATAAACAGAAGAACAGACCGACAAAAGAACAGACAGACACAAACAGAAGAACAGACAGACACAAACAGAAGAACAGACAGACACAAACAGAAGAACAGACAGACACAAACAGAAGAACAGGCAGACACAAACAGAAACACAGAACAGACAGACAGATAAACAGAAAAACAGAACAACAGACAGACAGACAAACAGAAAAACAGAACAACAGATAGACAGACAAACAGAAGAACAGACCGACAGAAGAACAGACAGACACAAACAGAAGCAAAGAAAGACTGACGGAAGAGCAGACGGTTAGAACAGACAGGCAGAAACACAGTAGAAGAATAGAAAGACAGACAGAAGAACAGAAAGACAGACAGAAGAACAGAAAGACAGACAGAAGAACAGAAAGACAGACAGACAGAAGAATAGAAAGACAGACAGAAGAACAGACAGCCAGACAGAGGCACAGAAAGAGACAGAAGGACATACAGAATACAGACAACAGACAGAAAAGTGCAAAACATAAAAGCGCACCGTTCTTTATTAATCTACATCTTCATATCAAAGGTCAACGGTGAATACTAACCTAACTCTTCGAGGGTCAGGAGCTCAGGGAGTGGGCCATCATTACAGTAATCCTCATTCGAGCAGCACTCCATTGAATACATCCCACGGTGACTGTAGTTAGGCCGGGACTCATTGTGGGCCTGCGTTGAGGCCTTTGCGTGCTTCCGAGTCCCGCAACGGAGGTTGGCCTTTTCTTCAGACTCAATACAGCCGCGCCCGGCCCGCTCAAATCCAAGGCTATCCCGAATCCGGAACTTGTAGCACTAAAAAGGTTTTAACATTGGGTTAATTATATTGAGTCACTAATCAATCAAACATATAACAAAGACTTACCGTGACGGCATTCGCACAGTAGAATTTTTTAATACAGTCTGGCGGCTCACAGGCCACGCATTCCAGAGTCCCCTGCTCCCGGCTACTCTCAGCTTGACCTGGCTCAGGGCCCTTGACCAGTCCGAACAAATTGTCAATCCGATCCTGCTCTACAGATTCCTCCTCTTCTTCGTCCGGCTCCTCTGTCACAACCCGCCGGATGCTCGTCAGACGATTGCCAGCCTGTGCTGTTAGGCTTAGGCCTGATAATTGTCAGAAATCATAATTAAGTTTACTTAACTCATAACTCAAAGACAAATAAAGTTGGAACTAAGATATAATCAATTAACGGAAAGTCGAACCTTCTGGTGCACCAAATCCTCCGCTGCAAAGGGTAGTAAGGGTCAGGAGGAGTGATAGGCCATAGCACTTTCTTGAAATTCGGAGTGTGGTCATTTTAGTGAATTTTCAATTTGTTGTTTGTTCGGTCAAGGTTACAGGTAGAACGTGAAATTGTGTCGCAGATCTGTATGAGGGAGAGAACTACTTAAATTCATTAACTACCTAATTCTGAATAACACATTGTATTATCTATTTATTTACGACCACAACAAAATAGAAAATATAAATGTTTAAACTGAAAGTTACCAATAACTTAACGCACTTTGTCATTTGTGAGTAGTCAGTACGCTCTTCTCCTAGTAAAAATAATGTTAGCAGTATCCATATCACAGGTGACAGGTGATAAGTGACCCTTGTGGAAGAGACCTTCTTGACCTTGATACCCTGACCTCCCGCATGAACCAGGAATGCTTGTCAATTGTGGAATTTGAGAAAATACAAAATCCCTTCTGACTCGTGATATTAATAAGTGAAGTGTGAGTTACATGATTGTCTTGATTGATTGTTCCAGTATTAGGATTCAGAATTAAAGGAGCACAACACGATTAATGATTAATAATCAAAACTGGCATAATTAATTTAACTCAAAAATGAAAACAAAAGAAAGTAGCCATTTTGGACTTCCTGAACGTCCCGCACAACTTCGCACTCTTTATACAGAACTGTGGTAGTCTCTATAGGTTGGGTATAATGCTTGTATAGAAAATATATTTTTTAGCAAAAACTTTGACTAAAACTCAAATAAAAGCTGACTAAAACTAACTGAAACATTGTGAAGCAGAATAACGTGTTTTTTTTTAGTCCAGACCTAACCTAGCATAGTCTAATCCAACCTAACAGGAATAGCTTGGCTTGACCAATATATAATTTACTATATATATTTAAAGAAACATTTGTATATTTATACATAATTTTTGTACACTTTATCCAAAAAAATAAATATTTAAAAAAAAGTCTGGCATTTAGCATTTTCTGTATTTCTGTTCAACAGAACACTCGAACTCGAGGCGATGTTTTAATATGATGCTAAGCTTGGAACTTTGGAATTGTTGCTTTCGCGTTGATAAATACAACCAATCGGCATTAAAGTATATGTGCAAGTTGAAACTATTCAGGAAGCTTTTGCTTATATGGCCGGTGTCGGGCCCTGAATGCGTAAGAATAGTCGTAAGGTCAACTTCGTCAGGTCAACAACAGTAAAGACGGCTATTTTTGGTGCTTTAATCTAACGTTTGCTATTAAAGTAGTCCCGGCGCCCTGCGCTCAGTGTAGACGCCATTTTGTTTATTTGTGAATTCAGTTGCTAAAGGTAGGTGACAGAATTTTCGATTTTTAGACCTTTTCGTTGTTTCGCTACAAAATATGAAAGTGTTAATTTATTTTAGTTTTAGCTGATGCACTGATTCACTGTTTTTGTTTCAAGTTGTAGATTTTAGCTGCTTTTATTTAAAAAGAAAGGAGTTAAAAAGAAGTACAGTGAATTTAGTGAATTCCAGACGATCGAAGATGGACAAAGACAACAAGAAAATGAAAGTTCGTGACCTACAGCCGGTAAGGGAACCAGGTTGATTTAATTGTGCAGGATTTACGAAACATAAGCGCTGCTGCTGCGCTGATTATCGCTACGTGTTGCGTGTGGCTACGGCATGTTACGGCCTCACCAAGCCTAACTTCCGCTCCGTGACGTGGGGAATATGAATCAGTCCGTGTATCCAGAATAGTCATTCTGATTGACACCCCTGATCCTGATCCTGATTGATTTATATTTAATTTAATTATAGTAAGTTAATTTAGCACGTCACTATTTGACAAGTCCCAACATATAGAAAATCTAGCTCTAGCTAATAGTAATACATAATAGCGTAACGTAAGGCGTTAATTACGTATTTACGTCGTGATCGGGACTGGAGTTGTAATCGTCACTTCGTTATCGTCACTTGGCACTTGGCACCTGAGCTCCTCATGGTGTCATTGGTCTCCACTACTGCTGACAGCCCTGGTGTTGACTCAATAAGCTCCTGGACCTGGTCCGACCTGGTCTACAGCCCCCTCGATCTCCTGGACTACGTTGACCTCCCGCTCTTTGACCTCCTGGACGAGTTCCAGTGGAAGCTCTTCAAGATCCTCCTCTTCATCGTCCTCACGAACCTGGCCCTCATCCTCTTCTTCTGGCACGTATACGGGACCAAGATCGTGGACAAGTTCATGCAGCCCACCTCATCGGCCCTCCTCCTTGAGGAACTCAAGCTGTCCATTTCCGAACTTAAATTGCCCAAAGAGCATTCCCCGAGAATATAAAGTCCAATAGTACCAGGCATATTAGGTCATAAGTCAAGTTCTACTGTAGTTTCTCGTATTTTTTCCCGGTGTCGCCATGGACGCTCTCAAGAAGTTCCTGAACAAGAAGAAGGATGACAAGAAGTTCAAGCAGGCCGGACCCGGTCACCGCCTCGCAGAGTCCCCAGCAGCAGCAGGCGGAAGTCCAAGTGCTCGGAGTCAGCCGTCCCCCAAAAAGCCAGGTCACGGAGGAGCGGGGCCGACTGAGCTTTCGGCGGAACGAAAGGCGGCAGCCGCGGCGGCTCTCGCACGAATTGAAAAGTCAAGATCTGAATCAAATGAGGACAACATTCGAGCCAAACGTCAGCATAAGTTTATCAAAGGTTGGGTCATTTCTAATTACCATTTCCAGCGGTTTGTTGTAATACTAATAAGGCTTCCTTTGTTTAGAACAAGCGCTAAAGGAGCTGGAGGCAGAGCGACGGCTCAAGGAGCAAGGCGGAAGCGGAGGTCAGGCCGAGCCACAGAAGCCAGCTGAGCCAGAGTATACAATGGAAGCAGCGGAAGGTCGGCGGGTTGACCCCGAGGCTTATGCTGTTCAAGGGGTCTACTTCACGTGTCCACTGATTGGGCCTGAAGTGCTCCCGCGCTCTGAAATTATCGACCTAATTCGTGACTTCTTGCTGGGCCAGCCCGAGGAGGAGCTTGGGGTTACGTCTTGTCTCCTCATTCATTCTTGTAACAAGGGTCGTGAAAGGGTATGTCGAGTGTCGAGTTGACCCTTCAATAAAACTAAATCCTGTCGGATTGACCCTCTGCTTTCTCTGTAGATCCAAACCTGTGTTGATACGCTGTGCAAGTATTTGGACAACATAGTTCAGCACCCTGCTGAGGTCAAGTACCAGAAGATCCGGTGCAGTAACAAGGTGTTCCAAGAGAGAGTGACCCCGGTCGTTGGAGCCAACGAGTTCCTTCGTGCAGCCGGTTTTGAGTTGACCCAGCTGAAGCCCGACGAGGCATCGCCTAGTGAGGATTTCTGGGTCTTCAGCCCGGGGGACGACCTGGAGGCCTCTGTGTCAGCCTTAACTGTAAGGGTCAAATGGTTCCCATGAAGGTGTCCATACGGTTTGGGTGGGATTTAAT
>JAQFZY010000940.1:0-19779 GCA_034696285.1 Hypogastrura burkilli
AACACCGATGAGGCAAGAAAGTGAGGCAACAAAGTACTTTGAAAAATCACGAAAGACCACTAAACCCGAGTCCAACCCGTGTAGTGTATGGCTTATACCAGGTACGTCCGCGTAGTAAGGCCAGGCGCCAGGCAGGCAGCCAAGCCAGGTACTACAGGACAGGTATATGTATGTATATGTCTGTGTATAGTTCTGGTGGACTTTGGTAATGCACTAATCTTGCCTGACACTGACACCTCACCACTCACCGTGACTCATTTTTTTCTGATTCCAGATTTTCTGCTCTTCTGTAGGCAGTTTGCGAGTATTAAATATTCCAGGAGTAAGGCGAAGGGGAAGATTTAGGATTGTATCGTCATAATCGGGATTCAGTTCTGCCTGAAAAGTTGTTCAAAAGATGAGCGAAGGAGCGGGAGCTCTAAATACGAAAGCATTTGCTGACGCTCTAGCCCGAGCCAAACAGGTACTTAATACTAAATTTACTAAGTACTTAAATACGCGATATATAAAGCAAGAGCATATACGATGGAATATATTACTTAAAACTAACTTGTCCATAAATCTTAATTTAGCTTGCAGCAAAACTTGGAGCTGCAGGAGGAGCCGGTGGTGGTCCACCCCCAGCCTCATCTCCTCCATCTCAAAGTACTGGGTTTGGATTGAAGAGAGGTGCTGAGTTCGATTCGGGTGAGACTTTACGCTAGTAATTGATAAAAATGATCCTCCTTAGTTGCTTGTGGCATGGACAATGGAAGTATGATATTATCACGAAACTACGACTCAAATTGCGTTGCTTTCGTTCTCGGCTTCCAAAATCAAAACTTCCAAGTGAGGATTCGCTAACACCATTTTTCTATAAATGGGGTTTGATAGTAGCCCTCTCTACATACTTAACATTTAATTCAGCGGTGCTAATTTTTCGTAACCCCAGCAATTAACTGATTTTCGTCTCTAATCTGTATTGCAGAACCTGAGGCAAAAAGAATGGCAGCACTGAGCGATCCGTTTGGAGCCCAGCTGGCAGCGTTGAAAGGGAGCGGATGTGGGCCTGCTGGAGTTGGAGGCGGTGGACCTAGTCCCAGTTACCCTGGAATGGGAATTACGACCGGGTTTGGAATCGGTGGGAGTGGGAAAGCTTGTACTGAAGAAATTCATATTCCGGACGGACTCGTTGGCCTTAGTATGTGCGAGGGACCAGAGCGGAGACCATATCGTCAATACGACTTCTTAAACCCCCTTTCTTTCTCCATTAGTTATCGGAAGAGGTGGAGAACAAGTTTCTCGAATCCAGGCGGAGACTGGCTGTAAAGTCCAAGTGGCCCCGGATAATGGGACTGGGAAGGATCGGGCATGCTACTTGCAAGGAACTAAGGAAGCAATCGAGTAAGGAACTATGCAATATCACTTTCGTGCGTAGTGGTACTTAAGTTATATGCTGCTGCTGGTAGTACTGTAGTGCTACACTATATACCTATATTATGGCCAAGATTGCCAAGAGGCTACTTAAATCACAATTAATAGACTTCTACGGATACTTGGCCAAAATTAATAATATTGCACACGACGAATACTGCCAGTAGATATACTAAATAAATTAGTCTACTTGGAATCTAGTCATGTCACAAATAATACAAATTGCAGATAATGTATGTGTTTTTTATCAACTTCCTCTAACCTTTTTTCTAAATGTTGTTTAGACGAGCAAAGGACTTGGTAATGGAAATCGTGAGCTCGAAGAGTCATGAGATTGGGCGTGGAGGCGGGGGAATGGGAGGGAACATGATGGGGATGGGCGGGAACTCCATGGGTGGTCCTGGTGGTGGGGCGAAGGCTGGGGGACCCGGAAGCACATCTGTAAGCAATCCTTTTTTTCCTTCGTTCTTCAAAGCCCGTTGAACGTGCTATTGAGCATTGCATTAAACTATTGATGAAAATGTAACCTTTAATTTTTTCTTTCAGATTGAAATGATGATTTCTGGGCCAAAAGTGGGTCTAATTATTGGTAAGTTTCATTCGATCTTATTTCATAATTCTCACAATTAACATTACTTATTGGTCGAATTATCGCTTTATGTTGGGATATTTCAAAATTTTGTAGGAAAGGGTGGGGAGACTATAAGAAATCTCCAGGATAAGTCAGGATGTAAGATGTACATCTTGCAAGACAATATGTTTGAGGAGTGTGACAAACCTCTCCGAATTGTGGGAGACCCCGACTTGGTTGAGGTAATTACCACTGATTTATTATCAAACCAACTAAAAGGCTCACGTTGCCAAGAAGCTATACTATATCTCCATGTATAGCCTTCTCAGGATACTGGGCCAATATTAAATAGAGAAATGATAGAACCACTTCTTGATGCTTTTACTGATAAAGTATTATTCGTAGTTTTGCCATCTCACATGTCATGGACATAGTAGGCTGCTCCTGTGCTCCTTTGTCCCGTTTATGAGTACGATATGGAGTGAAGAATTTTCGGATTTTTCTCTTCCAGCATGCAAGACAACTTGTTTTGGAACTTATCAATGAGGCCCCACTCAAACATGAGTTCAAGTCCAAAAGTGAATACGGAAGTGGTGGGCCAATGATGGGCGGTGGAGGTGGAGGCGGTGGTGCTGGTGGTGGCGGTGGTGGTGGTGGTGGTGGTGTTGAGAGGAGCAGTGGAGGATTCGGGCTCGAGACCATGAAGTTCCCCGTGCCCAAAATCTCGGTAGGGCTAATTATTGGGAAAGGAGGAGAAATGATCAAAAGGATCCAGATGGAAACCGGGGCCAAGGTCCAGTTTGACCCAATCAACTCAACTCTGGGAGACATGGACGAGCAGCTTGCCATTATCACGGGGAAGTCGGATCAAATCCGCGAGGCTCAACTTCGGATTGAGGAACTTGTTGAGACGGCTCTGAATGGGGGGAAGCAAGGGGACGGACCTCCGGGTCGAGGGGGGCCTTACGGAGGTGGCGGCGGTGGCGGTGGTATGGGCGGTATGGATCGAGGGGAACGAGTACAACGAAACTGGGATGGAGGTAATCCAGGTCAAGGTGGTGGGGCTGGTGGAGGCCCAAGAGGGGGTGGGAGTGGGCCCCCGAGAGGAGATCATGATGAGGAGAGAATGCATATACCAGTCAACCGAGTTGGGATGGTAATCGGAAAGGTTGGCCCAGAGACACATTAGTACTATACTTGTAGGAGGGGATGATGGTTGGGATTAATAACGGTCTTGATTCCAGGGTGGTGAAACAATTCGCACAATAAATCAGCACACTGGAGCCCATTGTGAGATTGATAGGAACGGGCCGCAGGATGGGCCAGAAAGAATATTTGTTCTTCGTGGTACAAGGCAACAGATTCAACATGCAAAGGATCTCATAATGGAAAAAGTTAACACGCTCCCGCCTAATCGAGGGGTAAATTATTTAATTTTGAAATTACAGAGTAGCTCATTTATATGGAACTTTAACTGTTTAACTTCTTATGTTACAAAATGTTAATTATCGCTCCTTCTGCACAGGGGCCAAGAGAACGAGGAGGCGGAGGAGGAGAATACGGACAAGGTCAAGGTCAAGGGGGATGGGGCTCCAATGGAGGTGGCGGCGGCGGTGGTGGCGGTGGCGGTCACTCTGGATCCGGCGGCTGGGGTCAACAAGGCCATGAGGCTCAAAAGGGTGGGACTGCAGATCCCAATCAAGCCTGGGCTGCCTACGCTCAATATTACCAGCAGTTTCAGCAAGGCCAAGGGGGTGCTGCCGGTAAGTGCTGAACATAATTCCTACTTCCAATTTCCCTCGGATTTGTTGACGGCGACGTTTTGCAATGCTTAGGTGCCGGGGCCCAGGCTCAAGGTCAACAAGACTTTTCAAATGAGTGGATCCAGTACTTTAGGTCAATTGGCCAACATCAGCAGGCCGACATGTTAGAGCAACAAACGAAGGCAGCCAAAGGGGACTCTAATCCGGGTCCGCCTGGAGCCCAGCCACAACCCAATCAACAGCAACAACAGCAACAACCAGGTCCTCCGGGCACTAACCCGGCTCCCGCAACTAACGGGACCGGTGCAGCTCCAGCCGCTGACTTTTCTCTCCAATGGGCTGAGCATTATCGGAGTATGGGGAAAATCCAAGAGGCTGAAGCCATTGAGGCTTACATCAAGGCCCAAAAGGTTTCTTTGAATTTGACTTATGTCGCAGACAAAATGAGACTGAGTCAATTTCCAATCAATCCTTAATATTGTTAAAATAGCAGCAGCAAGGAGGAGCACCGCAGCAGCAGGGACCTCCCCAGGGCCCAGGTCAGCATCAGCCTCCAGCTCCAGGCCCAGGTGCCTATCCAAACTATAACTATCCGGCTGCCGGTGGCTACGGCGGCTATCCGTACGGGAACGGTCAAGCAGGCCAGCAGCCACGTGCCCCAGGAGCTGATGATCTTGCCCCACCAGGATCCAAATAAGTTGACCTGGCTCACTGATAGTACGAATATTTGGAGGTGAGTCTCAATTGTGATATTCGAGCGCAATACTGCCGTACGCGGATCCAATCGTGCTCTATGCGCAGAATATTCAGCTGTGATAAGTTTTTAACCGATTCGACAAGTTCTTACGACAGACTGATGCATTATGATTCATTGACAAAATATATATTCATATGTTCATTATGAAGGTTATTCACATGTGATGAGTGATGTTGATGATGTGTTCTGTTTCGTGATTCATATTATGCCATGCCGTATATTCTCGTATGTATTCTTGAGATATTTGTGATGTACAGATAGGTCGTTCTTAGCATTCGGGCTTCGTTCTCTAGCGCTGAAGCAGAAACTCTTCCTTCCGGTGGCTCTCTGGTCCTCAGGTTGATCAGCAGAAGCTCAGGGAAATTAATGTTTTAGTTTTTGGGTTAATGATGCCGTATAATTATATCATACATGCAAGACTTGTTGATTGTAAATGCTGACCATGACCATGACACGATTAGACTGAATTTTTAGGGGTTTTTGAGCAGGTTTATCGAAATTATGTTGGCTTGTCCCTCCCCTTCTACAGCTCTTCCATCTATGTCGAGGAAAAGAACGCGTGGCAGGTTATCTTTTAAAACAACCATTTTTATGTTGATAAATACTATGATGATGCACATTCATGATCTATGGCTGATTTTTGAACTTGATTGATGATTGTATGATATTCTGATAAAATGTACTACTGAATCATGTTACGACTATGAGGGATTGCAAGGGACCGTTTGGGAAGGGATATTCGCGAATTAAGCAGCGCCGGCGCCGGATCTCCAACTGACCTCCATGTTCTTTTTTGTGTGTTTTGATATATTCCAGGTCAGGCCTACTATCAGTATCAATATTCAAATATGATGATGTTCTTGGTCACGGATAATTTTTATTCTCACACTTAACCTCGTATACAATATTCATGTCACTTGTTAGTACACTCATTCTGCTATTTATGACTATATCTACGTATTGGAAAATATTTAAATTACTATCCCCTACCCTTTCCTCATCCTTGTAGAACAAACATTCCTATGAATATGATTTTCTTGTCGAGTATGTTGTTGTGTTTGTATTTGACCTTTGACCCCCCGAAGATGCCCATCCTCTTCTGAGATGAGATTTACGTTACTTTTCTTTGGATGAGAACGGAGGACTGAAAGATGGAAACCGCTCCAGAAGTTGTAAGTACGTAGTTGGATAGCCTATTTAATTTTACTAATAAATAGCATGTTTATTTTGTACAATTATTACACCACCATAAATACATATAGCTACGTATGATAACAGTACCTATGATTTATGAAAATGATTAACAATTCGTGTAGTTAAAACATTTTGCAATGTGGTCGTCGTGTTAAAAACATAACTGAAGTGAGTGTAGGAATGGTATTTGAATTCGTATTGGTCATTGTAATACTTAGCCCGTACGTAAGAAGAGGGGCCCAGCGTTTCAGAATTCTCATTCTGGACGATTCATTAGAAGATAGAATAACAGGACTCGTATCTTTACTATTCCTAATACTGTTTGTGTACCTACGCTTGGCTTGAGCTGAGCCTCTCGATGAATAAATAAATCCCTGAGTTTTACTGACTTTTCGAGTCCCTACTCTCCTTAGCTAATGTCCACTGCCCCTTCCTTTTCATTTATTTCCATTTCCAGAAGATCACCAGCACAAAAACTCCCGTCCTCATCGTTTGAGTATTCCGAATAGCTGACCTCCGCCTTCGTAGACTTACTTCGTACTTTTGAGGCATACATTTTCGGAGGACGCCGTTTCTTGATGCCCTGAGCGTCTGCCCGGGCCCGGGCCCGCTGGGACATGGGTGGACTAGGCGTGAGGTTAGGCCGGGCTTTGAGCGGGGGTGGTGGGACATTGACTGGGCTAGATATCGGTAGGAGGGCAGGAATGTTGGGCGGGACCCCGCCGACTTCCGCCTGAGTCCCAAAATCAGGCTCATAGAAAATATTGAAAAATGGGAACTCGGCCATGGCTGGCCGGATGAGATCAGAAAGGAAGCAGACCGTCCCGGCCAGTCTTAAATACATATTAAATATATTATACTGGTATTCCAAAATATTTTGTAGACTAAATATCCAGATATCAAAATACCCATTAAAAAGACTGTAGGGATGCTCCGGGACTTCAGACTCCTCCAAAAACTGCTCTGAAAACATAAATTCCGCAAACCGTAAGGCCCTAGAAAGGGAAAGAAATAGGATGTTAAGTGAAGTATAGCTCTGCGAAAATGTTAACACCAGTACTGGTGTATTGGGATTGGGTATTGGATTGAAGGAACTTCCTTTGTAGTAGTGCGTTTATTCCTTACCTGTACAAGTACTTTGGGTCCTGCTCCGTCAGTCGATATAAGAGCAGGAAGACGTAGGCGTTCCCAGCGATTCCGTAGGCTAAACCTGTAATGCGGATATTAATTATTATTTTAATTAAAGGACGAGTCTATCATTTTCCACTAACCGGGTCCTGTTTTGACGAGCCCATTAGCCCATATCCAGTCCGCACACTTTAAACACCCTATTATAATAAAGTAACATAAAACATATTACGGATAAATGGTACGTGTAACGTAAATATTTAGAACAACATTTTATGCAGGTACCTTTCATGTAGCCATGACTTTTATAATGATAGCCTGCTTTCGCGAAAAGATAAATCAGGCCCGAGACCCCGCTGGCCCACTCAGCTCGAGCCTTTGGGTTCGTTTTCCCGTACTCCATGTCCTCCATAAGTTTTGGTATCAACCATTCGGTTGCGGATGACCCTTGGAAAATTGCGGAGTAAAAGTAGTCCAGCGTGGTCTTGATGTCCTTTTCCGCATCGGGGTCTGCAACCAGGAACTGTGGCCAAGACAGAAGGACTTGGAGGATGGATGAGAGGCCATGTGCGGTTCCTATGTATTGGGAATCGTTATAAGTGAAGGCTAGGGGATATTTGCAGTTCAGGGACTCGGCATTCTCCCGTCCATTTGCTATTATGAGTTTCCAAATTGTGAAGAGATCCTATCATACATACATAGAATGCAATGAAATGTTTGAGGGGGGAAATTAGCGCCTTGTCAGCATATCACCAAATACAAATTTGATATATCAAATTACTTCTTTTGGTACTGGCATGTATCCTAAGGACTGGTTCAACCACAGGGCTGCGCAGAGGTACCCCGCTCGTCCATAGAATAAGTCATCGTTCCCAAGGGGATGGAACACTGGCTGTCGGGCCACAACGGCTCCCCTCACAAACTGGGCCACACATTGAATCTGTAACTCACAATTTCCTGCAAGGGAGTAATACATACATAGATTGTTATAAAGGGAAGGGTTGTGGTTGGATTGGGTGTATATAAATTCCTGCGAGCGTCATGTCTCTCAGTCTCTCGAATTCGAATCTACTTATTTCATGGAAAGTACTCATATATGTACATATATCATTATTACACTACATAGTAGAAGACTGTCCAGGAATTTAACTTTGCTAGCGTACCCACAGCTTTGGCCAAGGCAGCCCCCACTGCGTAAACACCGGAATCTCCAACAAGAAACCCGACTGACTGTGAGTCGTCACCCTCTCTTTGGGACACCTCACGTGTCCTACAGTAGTATCTTAGCTGAAGATTGAGGAACTTGAAAATGGGGCCCGTATATTGAACTCGCTCCGCGGGTGTCAGGATGTCCGGCTGTCTCAAACAATGGAGGAACATGTAGGCAATCCCGCCAAGCCCAGTGTACAGCCCACCTAATATCGTAAATCAAAATTGAATTAGTTAAATACATCTACGATATATATTTTTGAAAAAAATTCTCCAGTAACTGATAACAAATAATGAGAACGGCAAAGCGACCACGTCAAGTCAAGTAGATAGGAGCCTACCATCACAACAGGCCTCTTCGTTCCCCAGCTCAGACTCGGTCACAATATTATCAAGCATGGCCAGGATCTTCCCCTTCAATGAAGCATTATCGGTTCCAAAAGTGAACCCAAACTCGTAGTCATCGTAGGGGTTCTTGAAGAAGTCCTCCTTCTCTTTAGCCTCATCAGGCGTCGTCGTTGGACTTGACATTCTTCAAATGAGCGAATAGCCAAAGCTTGACAATAATTCAACCTGGCCGGGGATTTCCTGGGACTAGGCACTAAACTATAACTAACTGTAACCATAAATAACTCTCATTCAATACAAACCTTGTTTGTTTATGTTTTAAATGTTCAAAGTTTTCCCGGGTTCAGCCAGGAAAAGCTCATTCATGTACTTATGTTACACCCCAATCCCGAAAACGGCCAATAATGGGGGTCAAAACCAGCCACTAGCCGAAATGACGGCTTTTCGAAATTTAACTGTAGTAACCTAACCTAACTTAACCTAACCAAAACTAACCTAGGCTAATCCCGACGTAACCTGATAGTATCATTAGAATTAGGTTAGGTCACCTCGAACTTTTCCGGTAATGGTCGGTTGTGAAAAAAAGGGCTCACAACTAATTATGGGTATTTCGGGGTTGGGGTTTAACACATACATAGATTCAGTTCGTACATTATTGGCATTTGCCTCAAAACTAAAAAATTCAAGCCACAAGTAACAATCACGACACAGCAGGTCAGATGTGACACGGAGTAATGTTCAAAGAATAATGGCAATATCTCAATTTGAGGCCGTTTGGCAAATTGGACGAGCGGTAATAAATTCAGACCGAGACAGGCTAGCTCAAACAGAACGGAGACCCCAAAATTATAACTTTTATTATTATAACTTTTACCAGTACACTGTTTACAACAATAATAAGATAATTAAATGACACAGCAGCGTCAGCAACACAAGCTACTTGATAAGTATTCTACGGTCCCTAGCATGACTATCCGACCAGGGCTACCTACACCGCCTACACCCAACTCCAATCTCAACAATAAGAATTCTACACTAACTCTAAAATCTACACACTAATAGTACATGTACCTCACACAGAGGTTTCCCTATTGCTATACGTATGGGTATGGTTAAGATTAGTTGAGGGGACTTGTCTTTCTTCAATTGTTAACAATCTGTCCAGCAGAGTTAGAAAGAAAATTCGACAGATTAAACGTATACTACGTATTGTAGGAAGAACGTACGGTCCTGTACAACTCCTTAGTCCTAACTACTGTAGTTCCATGGATGGCTAACAAGATGATGACTTACTGGTTTAGTCAATCCTAATCCCTGCGGTCCTAAAATCCTGCTAGTACTCCACAAATAATAATGATATAAGAACGGAACATTAGTTATTGCGACTTGCTACACCTACAATAAATGGGAGCGATCATTTAGTAAAAGACGCGCCTTTCAAATCCACACTACAGGCACTCTTACTGCTCATAGTACTTATCTTCTTCGAGACTAGGAGTAAGAATCTAGACAGGCTCGTCAGTCGTGAGCCCTAGCTTAGGTTAGTAACAAATCTTATTAAACCTGTCCTTATTAGGATCAAATTGAAAGTAGAGGTCACAACTCCTTAGAACCCGTAGCTGGGCTACAAGGTGGGCCAAATAATGGAGGAGGGCTGATGACTACTGTACAATGAAAAAGTGCTTCCTGAGGTTTCAGTGAAAAAGGGTTCCTGGGGCCTGGTTTCCTGTGTTCCGTCGTATTTGTAAATTCCGTTAGAAATGCTCTCGTTCCAATTGTAGTAGTTTGACGTGTGTTCCGGATAACGAAACCTTTTGTTTTGTTGGTCAGGAGGAGCGATGATATATTGCAGTGGACTGGCTTTACACACTGAGCGAGACGTATGAGTTGTAGCGCTGAATATTTCTCTTGAGGATGTCCCCGCAAGGGCCAAGGACCCGCTCGAACCGAGCCCGGTCCAGCTTCACACACTTGAGTGGGGTTTGGGCAGTGACGGTAGCGGCCCGGGGACGATCATAGAGGAGAGCAATCTCTCCAAAGTAGTCGGACTTCCCGAGCTCCCCAACCTTGACTTCCGTGTCGTCAATGGACTGCGTCACGACGGCAGAGCCTTCGACAATAATATAAAACTCGTCCCCGCGTTCCCCTTGCTTAACAATGGACTGCCCGGACTCGAAACTAATTGGCTCCAGTGCATCAGCAATTGTGAGGCGTTCCCATTCGTCCAGGTTCTCTGTTAAACCAGGACCAACGTATTGTTATTTCTTATGCTGCTACATAGAACTGGAGCAGTGACACAGAAAAGATCATGTTCATCGAATCCGTTTACAAATGCTAAATAGTTTAATGACCATGCGGGATCGAGACATCGACTTTGGTCTGAACTTACCCAAAATCGAGACTTTGGCCAGGAGTTCCTCGTACATTTTCCGTTTCCGAATAGTGCTCCCCATGAGGATCCGCCTGTAGCTGTCCCGATCAATGACCCAGACCTTGATGTCAGTCTTAGCCTTGATCGTGGCAGCCCTGGGCGTCCCATAGATGAGGGCCAGCTCCCCGAAGGAGCCCCCCTCGCAAATATTAATGAGGAACTTCCCCTCCTTTGACACCTCGACCTCTCCCGCATCAATGACATAGAAGTAGTTCCCCTCGTCACCCTCCTTGATGATCGTTTCCGAGGCCAGGAAGCTCTCTGGAAACATGGCGTCAAAGACCTCACTCCGCTCTCCCTCGTCCAAGTGAGAGAATAGGACGTTCTTAGCAATTGCCTTGGTCAGGGCCGCCATGGTCTTGTAGTCCTTCGGGACAACCTATTGTGCACGGGAGTCAATAGAGGTCCATTAGTATTTGTATGGAGACTTCCGACAGCACATGGCCGAGACATCCGTACCTTCTTTACATAACTGGTGGCATCCTCCTCCGTGACAGGCTCAGCACTCACACCGCCGCGTCGGGTCGGCTTTCCACGGGGCAGAGGTGACAAGTCCTCAGTGTCTTCAGGGGACAGTTCCGGAATCACTGGGCGGGGGACTGTGCTAACCTCCTGGAAATAAAAATCCCGTTCAATTAGGAATCCATAACCAAGATGGTAGATGCATTTGATTAATGATTCCAGGGCGCACCATAATTTGTAGCGCTGTCACAGAAGAGCTGAGTTAATTGGGTATGGAGTGGCGAGGGTGACAGTTTAGGAACCCGTTCTCCGGCTCACTTCGAACTACTGTAAGTAAGTACGAGGATGGCCGCTCTTAACCTCAGAGGGCAACTACTCTTGTAAATATCTTAAACCCTCTTCACATTAGCCGTAATGGATACGGCCGAGGCCCTATTCTTACCCAATGAATAATCAAGCACATAAAAAGTAAAGTGGTTTTAGTATGCAGCTGTGTCCGTGTGGGACCCAATGAATAATGAATGGCAGTAAGTCCGTTTCCTAGGAGCAGATAAACTCAGCTTGCTCTCTCTAAAGTTTGAGAATCCAATCGTGCGTAAGAGCAGCGCAGAGTGACTTAGCTCCTCGGCTCCCACACCAAATGGATTTCTATCACTCACAATATGATTAGTACTAAGGTTGTAATGGGGAGGAACGGAGTTGTTTTCCTTTACTATAATGATGACGATCAGAGCCTATACTGGCAAGATATTGAAGGAGCTGGTAAAAGCTCGAGCCCCACTAACTATCTCCTAGTTCTCGCGTCTAAGCGCTAAAGGACCTAATAAATTATTCATGTTGTGTGTTGTTACACTTATCAAGTCTACCTTCCCAAAGACAGGCTACAGGCTGCTGCTGACTGGGAGTGAGAATGAGAGGGAGTCCAGCAGAGGAGAATAAGCCACCACGAGCTGGGTTACGCAAAGTATCAAAAGTCGGGCGGATGGAAGGATCCCACAATCTTGAAATGCTTCAAACCGCAGGACTGGAGGAAAATGAATATAACCCGTCCTTGCAGGGCATCAGTCCCTATATATCCTAACAATTCCATGGGGAGCATTCAGCTAATTCCGAAATAATTGGAAGGCCCAGGGCGGACTCAGTTCCAAACTCAAAGTATATGTACAATATATGGCGGGTTCTAGACCAATTTTGTACCCCGCGGGTCGATTCGGAACAAATTGTTTATGTATTCAAATCCTCTTTGTATGCCATTGTTCCTCAGACCTAACCGAATCTATAGTCTAGCGTTAAAATATAATTTGAAACTTTGACCTACTCTACTACATGTGTACTAGCTCCAAACAAAAATAGCAAGCCCGAAGCCTCTCTTACTATATAACAACAAAATTAGAATTCACTGTTCAAAATAACGAATGAACCAGAATGGGCTGCCGAAAAAAAAAGTACCAACTAAAGAATAGTATGCTGTACGATTACCAAAAGTTGAAAGAGAAAAAGTAATCTGAAAATAATTGGATGCAGAAAAGAGCTGAATGCTGAAGGCTTGGGTGGGCTGACATCTAATCTCAGTTCTGTCTAATTACAGCCGGAAAAAACCTGTCTTCTGGTGTACTGAGAAAGTGAAAGAAAGTCTGTGGAGAGTACGCTGAATGTTGAACTCTGCCCTCCTGTTCCTAATAGCTGACAGGAAAAATTTGAGCCTCAGACTCGACAGCGTCTTGTCTGCATTTCATGCTAAGCGCCTTTATCCTGCTTCCTCCGAATCCTTGGTAGTTCAAAACTTATGAATAATTGAGGCCCTCAGACTCGAATTCTGTCTTGGGATCCAGCGTTAACCTTTCCACCACACGATCCCAGTAAGTGCCTTCCTAAAATAACATAAAACGCTATTTCCTCAAACGAAGTTTCTACCCTTGTATAGGGACGAGATACTAACGGATAGGATTTGATAGGAGACAGCTCCTGGGCTTACCATCACCATCACGGGAAATTATAAGGACGCCTGTCAGAACTGATCCGAGCGGTGCGGCTGGAGTAAGATGGAGAGCACTACAAACACTTGAGCCTTCCCTGGCTGCCTGCTCCAGTTTGGAGCGTGCTGGACAGAATATCTTCTGAAGATCTCAAACTCAGCCTTCCCTACAGATTGTACTTCCCTCAATTTGAACTGTTTACAACTCGTTTATGTGTCATCATCATTAGAACCATCAGATCCTCCATTTCAGTTCTGTGCTCCATCCCTACTGTGTATGTAAGTACTTACTAGGAAACCGAGAGCAACTAGATTGGGCCTATGAGGTGCTATTATCAACTTATCAAGCACTATTCTCATGGAATCGGGAACTTCCTACACTATTGCACTACTGATGGAAACGCACAAAGAGTATTAGAGGCCCCCTCCTGATGTCGTGCTGAAAGGAATTGGAGAGCGCCTACTATATGTACTAGTTCATGCACAACATGATGCCAGAGTCAAAGATGAACAACAATACAAAAAGAGTCCACTAAGGCTTTTTTGCAAGTAAGGATCTAGGAGGAGGCTCTGGGCATAATGAGGGAAATTCTAGGCCCTATATTATTATTATTAAATTGACCTATTAATAAAAGTGCCCCAGGTTATATAATACCTAACAGAGCGTATAATCAATACTTTTCTTTTCCTGCTCAACATGAAACTCCATCAACTTCTTTCATGAGCACAGTAATTAGATCAGAGTGCGGGAGACGTAGGACATGCTTCCCATGAGTTGAAGTGAGTCTGGAGAGTCAGGGGATACAGGAAAATACTGACAACTAGTCATTTTTCACTGGGATAAGGCGTACTAGTACTAGTATCTAACAAATTAGTAGTTTGATGTCCAGGAATGTGAAACGTCATGTGTCTGACGCCGAACGCCTCCCATCTGCCATGTTAGGAGCGATATCAGCTGTGTATTTGTTTTTCGTTTTACTGTAAAAAATCGATCTTCTATTTCAAAACCAAACGTAGTGAACGGTTAATTTTTGGAAACAGTAGTAGCACAGTAGTGGGTTAAGAAAAAATACAAAACGAAACTGACAATCTGACAACTTAATTTCAAAATCCACTGGCTGTTCACCTTCACTACAACATACATACCTTGCAAAAATATACACGGACTGAGAACATTTTTTAAGAACATACATAGAATGCCCCCGCCCCAATGTACTTCGATCTTATAATTGCAGGCATCAAATGAAATGAAGTTTCTATGCCAAAGTCCGCCAAAGTGAACTTCTTTCGTTATAATATAATTGTCCGCCTCTACAATTTTGTTTATTCAACTTCGTTCGTTCGGCGTAGTTAAAATCATATAGCACTAGATGCTGAAAAAGGCTTCCTGGCCTACATGCCTTCCCGTTTTCACCCATAAATGCCCTTATAATTCCTTTAATGGTAGCAGGTGCTTCTGGACGTGAAGTAAATCCAACCTACCATTACGGTAAACGTTAGTCTGTGTCTGTGAGCGTTAATGTCTGCAAAATAGTGTGAGTGGTATTGGTATTTCCATTGTATTTCTAGAGCTTTGTCTCCTATCTCCAGTTTTCACGTTTTCTCAAATCCTCACTTGAATATTGCATGAGTTAAATTCCAGTTGCTGTTATTTGCGGAAGAATATTATGCTAATTGGATAGAGGGTCGTATTTATCTAAGAAATCTACATTCATCTCCATCCAGGCGTACTCAGCTTTCCTGAGAACAAAAAAAAAGTTTACCTAAAATCGATACTTATTCCAAACCCTGCCTTGTTCATCACGGGCTACACTACTGATGCGACCCAAACACGTATAACTATAATTCTTAGTAAAGACCCCCTATCCCTATATATTTACAAAACAAAGAACTTGAAGTGTGTAATGGTTGGGAAGTTGTTTATATTTATGCTATGCGGAGCCAGTGGAATTTTAACAATACTTTGAGAGGCTCGCTCAAGAAATGAAGGCTATTTTAGAATAGCACGCAATGCAGTAAATAGAATTTGCACTGCTTATCTGATGTTTACGTCAGGTTCATGTAAATTATACCAAAACGTATAATATTTTCCCTTGACACGTTAGCTAAAATGTACAGACACATGCACACCAACAACTAACAACATCTTATCTTAATTCGTTTACTGTAGATACCATCACGGGTGAAATATTTTTCATAATTAGATAAGTAGCTTATAAATAAGAAAATTTTCGATTTTTCTTTAAATTCACAGTTTAGTAGGAATTAACGCATTTTTGCGAGTTGTTACAGGAAGGAAAAATTTCAAGCTTATCATGAAAGTTTTGAACTTGTGAAGGATTTTCCATCCGCGATTACAATGTTGGATATTTCGTGAAATCTCCAAACAATTATTATGTAGGTACATATGTAGTACTACAGTACAGGCTACAGCTACAGGCACTACTAATTCGACTAATCACAAATCAGCATCGTTGACCAATACTTTTTCATTTTCAGGCTACCAGTTTCCCGTCAAACCATATATTACTTTAACTTTTGACTTTTATAACGGCCACTTGTTAGTGCAAGGTATCACGCCGAAAACCTTAATTTCCCATATAGTTTCTATATTAAATCGGTTGACGCATGTGAGCAAAATTAATCAAATCAAATCAAAAGTATAAATCCTGGCATACGTACACGTTTAAATAATAGTTTAACATTTTAAAATGTACAAAATGTTAAAAATTACAACTTGTTTTACGTGCCTTAATTATCATTTAACATTTAAAACGCGTCCAACAGCTGTGCGCGCAATAACGGATGTACTTACGCTGCGCCGCTGCGTGTTCTGTGAGGGCTTACCTTTTCCAACTTTTGAAAGTACTCCTTGAGAAAGGTGACTGGATTTTCGGGCCTTCGCACACAGAGCTGTACAATGCAGTCCTTTAGAAGGGACTGGATATTGTGTCTCTGGACATATGACTCACAGTCCCGGAGGGAGGCTTCTTCTGAGGCTGACATTTTCCGTATTCTTCGAGCTCGAGTTGAGTCTCTCAACAATAGTTAACTCCAGGTATAAAATGTATCTATTATCCAAGTAAAATCCCTAAAAGACAAATCAGAGTAAAGGACCAATCTGACCTGGAACTGGATTTGTGTACAAATAAAATAAGAGGAAGATCAAGATGGTTGACCCGACTCTATATGTTGATGAGAAAAAGTAAGGCTATAGAAATATACGCACCTAGCCGTTGTTGGTTCCCAGTATTATACTCTGTGAGATAGGATTCTAAAACCATAACCTCATGCTGGCTGGTATATGGATTGGCTACCTAGGTGCTCACAATATAATGCCCACCAGATCTTCCTCAGCCGTCACATCACCACGAGTCACAAGGTAAAGGAGTCTCGGCTAACAGAGTTATAGGCCCACACACACGCTCCTTGCATTTGGTTTAGCCTGGGATCTGGGTCGATATACGAGTTGGATGTTGAATCTTGGTTCAAATGGGAGAAGGTGTGGCTGTAAAGTTCGGTCTGGCCCGAGCTCAGCTTCAACATCCTTTCTTGCTTTATGAATTTAGGCCCGGGATAGTGGAGTCAAGTGAGACATGGATATCGAAAACTTGCTTCATTGACATAACGTAATTTACTTTATGTTTTGCTTTATGCTCACAGAACTTTGTTAGCTGCTGCTGCTAATTGGGGAAACTCTAAGGAGGGCGTATAGTACATAGTATGGATAGGTCACCTCCGACTGGTTAACTCGCGCGCGAGCAATTTCCAAAATGTTCCAAAAAATTACAAATATGAATTCGTACTCCCAAATTACCGCCTACCAAGTTAGTCGTAGATTCCAACATGATTATGGGACCCACTCGAAACCTGACGCTACACGCTACACAACCTGAAAAACCTGCTTTCAGCAGCTTGGGACCAAAAGGTGTAACTGCCGAAAACTGAAATTTAGAACAGCCCTTACATTTTTTGGACGATACCTAGTATAAATCTACGATACATTTTACATACACGCGAGGGGGCACAAAATCGAAAAAAAATTACATTAAACGATAAAGTTCTGTTTTTTGTTTGAGCAGTCTGTTACTTGCAAATGCCATAATGATAATGTGCTTCACCTAGTTCGAGCTTAAATATAACTTATGCTTAGTCTAGACAAAGTACTGTTGCGTTGTGTAATTTGTGTTTATATATAATTGACGTTAAACCAAGTGCACCCCAGTACGCAGTACGCATAACTCTTTACTATGTTATTGGGAGTTTGAAAATAAAATACACCGGAGAAGAGAGTCATACTATGTATTTTGTTTCCCATAGGGATTAACTGCATATACTAGGAGAAGCGTCGTGGAGTGAGCGATAAATTGCATCTTGTCAAGCTTTGTCCGATTTCCGTTGTACGATGTTCGGCCTTAATCGAAGCGAAGTAGAAATTATCAGTCAATAACGTATGAACTGTACGGAGCCATTAGGGATGTGACAGATAGACACCGTCTAAAATTCTACCACATATCACGCTTTCATACCCTATTCTCAACAACTTCCCTCGTGTCCGTATTCCTGTAGGGAATTGTCCTAAAAATGTTAAATGTTGGATTGAGTACAAGAAAATTAAAGAATAAAGATACTGAATAACAGCATACTTTTATGAAGTTAATTTTTCAATAATTCAAATCTCATACTCCACATTTGTTTTCACGATTCAGAAGTATTTTTTATACATAGTAACGTGCACATTTGGAGTGTTAGAATGCAAATTGAACGAAAGTCAAATATCCTCGATTTTACGACAAAAAGAATTATCAACAATTCTAAAGATTCACCAAATCAGCTTCATGCCCATGATGTAATGAATAAATACAACCTATAGCAGAACTAGTAAGTATATAAGAGGCATAGTTTCGCAGTTATGAGGTAAACTTATGCACCGTTGCTTCTTGAATTCGTGCATCTATTTCCACCAAAATTGAGCCATCTAGGTGTACAAGAAACTCAACCCAGAGTAGCGTATAAATATGATATTTAATCGTTTCACTACGAGCCCGGAATTGGTTACTAATTTCCAAACTAGTTGTCACCGGTTTTCACTAATATCTACACTACTGCAAACTGAAAATCCTGGAAGTATTCAGAATTCCGATTAACTAATCGAGCAACTAAATTCCGAGAAAACGTACGACTCCCGATTAGGTATATATTGCTCTCCACTTTTCAGTTCGTCTGACTTGATTTTGAGAAAGCTATTCTCGTAGCTTTCTTTAATGGAGTCTGGTAATTCCTTGTTCCAGTCTTCTGGTGGTGTTTCGCGATGTTCCCAAGTATCGTTTGCGTAGTGAGCCTTGAGCCGAGTCCGAACACGTTGTTTCTCGCTATCAATCAGATTTTGCTGTACAGATAAGATATTCCGATATACTACCTGCTTCTGCCTGATGCTGTAGTTCCAGGATCCTGTACCTAAAATTACTGTTGCTGTCTGTTCTCTTACCAAACTTTCCTCATCCTTATCCGTGGTCCATTTCAAACAGTTTTTGTAGTCCTCCTTCCACTGATTACATTCTCTGTACTCTCCAGCAACAAACCATTGATGGAACCTGTCCTTGAAACTCTTACAGTCCTTATATTCTTCATTGTAAAGCTCACATGGTTTGACCTGAACAAAATTCAACTCCTTGATTAAATATCCAACAAGGGTTCTTACATATAAATTGAGCGCTGTAAATAGCACTAACAAGTCGCAAGAATAGTGCTCGCCATCAACGGTCAGCGCTTTCATAATTAAATCCCATGCAAGACAGTAAGGACGTGGCCAGCAATTTGCAATTGGCCTGGGGAGGAATATATTTTATAGCGCGGAAAGTTTTCTATTTTTTTGGGCCCCTTTCACCCCCAGATACGTCTACGTCCCTGCTAAGCAGTAGCACACAGCAATTATTGATATTACTTACTTAAATTCATAGGCGGAATGCAGTAACAGGTTTAACAGGCCTACTACGGCTACGGCTTTACACCTAAATCTCTGTGTTGTTCGACGTTATCGAAGTGCTCCCTTGAATGTATAATTAATAATTATAATTTATACCGCATTTCAGCATTCTGTCAGACTTTTTGCATGCTGATGCTACGTCAATCACACTCTAAAAGTGAAAAGAACCACAAGCGCTAAAACATATCCACGTCATATATCATATTTAATTCGTAAATGCATCTGTATATATATTACCATCCAGGAATACGGGCGAAGGGCAGGTTCTTCTTCTTTTGAGTCAGTATCTATTACAACCGGCTCCTTGTCCTTACTTGGATTTGGCGATGCTGGAGAAGTTGATGACATAATATTAATGAATTACAATTATTGGCACTAATAAAGTATTGATACAAGACTGATCTATTTAAATAAGCTTATTAACAGACGAAACTGGAGCTGCAAAACCGGAGTTACCGGAGCCGGAGTTGTGGGTGTAACTCACTGAGTCTTTCCTCCCGTTTCTCTCTCGGCCAGACTCAGTGGGTTGCAATAGTATGTAT
>JAQFZY010000941.1:0-19764 GCA_034696285.1 Hypogastrura burkilli
TTGACCCTTAAGGTACTGACCCCTTGACCCTAAAAATCCCATGTCAGAACTTGGACTTCGTATTGGGCATAACTTTTCGCTGGCGGAGTTTGGTTGGTGTAGGTTGAGAAATGCGCGCTGTAGGTTCGTGACGGTGAAAACTATGTCATAATATTATATTGGTTAGAAGAAAAAATGTGACGATGTCAGGAAGAATAATAAACTTGCCTGAGAATATATAAATGGTGCTTTAAAATATCCTAACCTAACTAAATGTAGCTTAATCCAACATAAGGCTCGGTTAGGTCGTATGCAATTCTTAATTGCATTAATTTCATTAATTTCAATTCTCAATTGGGTACGTTGCAGCGTAATATAACCTAACGTAAGTATATAAAGTTAACAAAAATAACCTAAAAATAAGCCAGGAGGAGCGTTTGAACGCATGAACTAAAACTCAGTCACAAATATTCGTGAACGAGTAATATTTTTTTCCTAAAAGAGTAACAATTTTTCCCTGAACGAGTAATATTTTTTCCTAAAAGAGTAACAGTTTTTCCCTGAACGAGTAATATTTTTTTGTGAAAGAGTAACAGTTTTTGCCTGAACGAGTAATATTTTTTCCTAAAAGAGTAACATTTTTTTCCTAAAAGAGTAACAGTTTTTTCCGGAACGAATAATATTTTTTCCTAAAAGAGTAACAGTTTTTCCCTGAACGAGTAATATTTTTTCCTAAAAGAGTAACAGTTTTTCCCTGAACGAGTAATATTTTTTTCCTAAAAGAGTAACAGTTTTTCCCTGAACGAGTAATATTTTTTTGTGAAAGAGTAACAGTTTTTGCCTGAACGAGTAATATATTTTCGTAAAAGAGGAACATTTTTGTATTAAATAATTAGTTTCCTGAATGTGTAATATTTTTGCTGGAGCAGAAAACCCCATGAAATAAATACTACTATGAAATGAGTGAACACAAATTTTGAGAAAACCCTGGGTTAGTACAGATTTATTGTGGCACTGTGGCCTGCCTCCTCTGCCCGGATACTGAACTGATCCAAAAGACACCTCCAATAATTCCTTGGCTCACTAGGCTCTTTTCTCTTCCCGTGCTGGGATCTGAATGAACAGGAAAGTTCTGACTAGAACAAGATTGGGTTCTGAATCAGAACTTCTGATGTTCTGATTCAGAGCCCAATTCACTTTCTGAGTCGGAGTCGTCCTGCTTATCATCTCCCTATTATAGTCTTGTGCTTGTGCATTTACACAATCACATTCTGCTGACGCAACTAATAATTACGTGCACCGTTTGTTCGAGAACTCCATCCTTAACTTTTCTCTTTGTTAGACTTTCCATTTACTGTAGAATATAGGGATGCCTATACCTAGTTATCCTATGAGAAGTCGATGGATTTAGATTTAGGGATAGCAAAGGTACAATATTGACAGCGTTTCCCACGATTAGTTGCGTTAAACTATTTAACTGTTATTAATAAAGACCTTGAGCCCACGGCAAAAAATAAAAGCTTAGTTAAAGTTCAACTTAAAATACAGAAGCTGAGGATAGGATTATTTGCCATTCCGCTGGTTACTGATACTGTGTCAATGATAAATACTACCTTACAATTGTATGTAGTATGTGCATATTGTATAAGTAGTAATTTATCCCAGAATTCTCCACACTGCAATTTGCCATTGGTATCCACTATCCACATAAAGGGGAAAGGGTATTTTAAGCACATTATCTGTATGTAGGTCCTGAATTTGAAGGAATCTTGCCGTTTTTGTCCCATAGAATGGGCTACATACTTGCCCGGGATAGGTTTGTGTTCGATTTATTTAGTTCCATTCACTCCTTTGTTTCATACTAATGTATTTGATAACTAATAATTGGTAAGTCAAATTTCCAATCAAATGTAGTAAGAAAATGGCATGCTGCCAGGAAAAACATAATTAAAAATGTCCCGTTATGTTTTTCATCCTAGTAGTTCAGACAAATGCTAAATCCGATGCCTACTCTTTAAAAATTCACAAGCTAATTTATAAAAACACACGCAATCTATCAACAGGAGGGGCGTGTCGAGCTTTGAATTTCGTAAAGTGGCCAAAGATTTAGACGCCTATTTCCGCCGCAGGCGGTAATTTTTTTTTATTAGTTTCCCCGAAAAGTTTTAGAGCAATTTTTGGCTCAACAATTTGAAATACGAGTCAGAATTATGTTAGAATCTATCCGCAAGCGAATAATTTTTGGTTTGATCCTCGAAAATATAAATTTTGCAGTACACGTACAATACAATAAAATACACATACATTTTCAACGTATTCTTTCTGAAAAAAAGTAGGTTACAATTACTGTAAAAAAAATATTTATATATATATTTAGTGGAACTTTTTTTAGGCGTGGTCCAGGTTACTAGACACTACTGTTCCTACTGTTCAACTGCAATTGAGTCCGGGTCCAGCTTTCCGCGCATGAGCGGATTCGTCTTTCCCACTTTTCCAGGCGTCTCTCTCGCATGTTCCCGGAAGATGTCCTCCACTTGTTCCACGCTCTTGTTGGCCAGGTCAACGGCGTTCATGCCGAATCCAGGCCCACACGGCATGTTTTGGCTAGAGAGCATCCACTCCTCGCTGGGCGGGAGCCGGAGGTTGATTATAAGCCGGATCTCGTTGACTATGTCCCGGCAGAAATCTTCGAGAGGCTGCGGAATATAAAATCTTAAGATTATTAACTTCATCGAAATACAGATTGGCGAATTTGTTTGATTCAACAGCTTAAGTTAATTTCAGCTATATTAGGTCTGCAGGAATTTGACAAATTGAAATATAACAATTTGGCTATTTAATAATTTTACAATATACAGATACAGCAGTGGTAAAACGTTTCACGAACGTTAGTTATATGTCCAGGGGCTTGTAGTTAGGCTGTCAAATTTGCACATGCACACATGAAACCTACCAAGTCGTTGTCATCATAACCGAATGGGTTTTCGATCTCTGCCCCTATGCCCAGGATACCCAGAATCGCAAAGGTGGCGAACCCGATCGTTGGGATCGTGTACCAGCCCATATCGTAGACCAGCTGAAAGGGAAGGGCCAGAATGTAGACGTATAAGCAGTGCTGGAGATGAGCCGAGTATGCCAGTGGCATTGGTGTACGCAGAATCTTCTCGAACCCGCACAAGTAGTCGCCAAGGGCGGAAACGGCTGAAAAATATTAAATAAATTGTAGTGTGCTACGAATTGTGTCTTGTGTTAGGTTCTGTATTTTTGTCACACTATGAATTTTCCATCAGTATACATTATGTTGCAACCCAACCCCAAGCCTATGGGCGTTGAAACCAGCCACAAGCCGAAAAGGCGCATTTTCGAAATTTGACTGTAGTAAACTAACCTAACCTAACTTAACTTAACCCAACTTAACCTAAGGTAGTCAAACCTAACCTAACGTGATAGCATCATTATAATTAGGCTAGGTTGGGTTGCCTCGAAGTTTTCGGGAAATGACTAGCGAGCCCATAACTAGTTGTGGGTATTTTGGGGTTTGGGTATAACATATATATTTAATAGGTTTTTCATTGACAATTCAGCAAGGAATATCCAATATACATTCGATATAATGATTTTCCGGCACAGCTTTGGTGAGGAAAATACGGCAAGTTATCATTCAGTAACTCATCGCGTAATTATATCAACTCCTTGCAAGTTTGGTGATTATGCAGCAAGTTACTTTACCACCATTTATGTTTACCCGGATTTACTCATTACTTGTCACATAGTTTTGTTTCAGTGGTGTTAGTTGCGATTTATGTGAAGAATTGTGCACGTGATTTACCATTAAGAGCACTAGGCTAGTTCGGTAAGCCGGTAAGGGTAATCCTATGCGACCGCGAAATTATTAGAATAACTAGGCATAGATAGACTCTGCTTACAGTCCTGCAGTATTCGGAGTACGGAGCGATTGACGAGGTCACGCTCTGCGATCCGGTCCAGATATACCCCAAGGTAGTAAGTAATTTCGCCGGGCGTATTTGACGGACTTGTAAAATCCGGGACTTTGACTCCGGCCCGCCCCTTGGCGTTCCCGCTCAACAGCTTGACTTGGGCCGTGGTCGGTTTCGACACGTTCTCGGGGAAGGCGGACAGGAACTCCTGAACGTCGGGATACTCGTGGGCATACTCATCCCGAAGGTCTGTATGGACATAAATATACTTTTCTGCTCACGGTCAATGAGGAGTTAGAGATTTAAATTTAAAGAATTTTCATCCTATCATAAATCATAACATGAGGTCCCAAAGTTACAGTGCTTTGTTGAGAGTGCGAAGGCGGCCAGAAGGTTAAGGACCGTTTTCTTCTCCACAAGGTCCTTGGCGTCCTGATGCTTGACACTGATCCAGACGAGACGGGCCAGGGTCCCAACAGTACTCTGAGAGGATGAGTAAATATAATTTTCTATTAAATTGTATAGGTAGTATTTACATAAATAATTCCGTCAACAATTGCCCAGCTACTACACTTTAAAGGAATAGCGGCAATAGAGTTAACAAAATTTAAACTCACCGTCAAGTTGGTCCAGAGGTTGCGACCTTCCCAGTACCTGTCCATAAAATGTAGGTACACTTTATAATGTAAGAATTAGCCAAATCCAAATATACATAGATACTGTAGTATACCACCAACTCGAACGTTAAGTGTTGAAAATAAGGTGCCTAGATTTTATCGGGAAATTCAAAATTCATTTCGTTTGATTAAATTAAGGCTTGGTGCTTAAGCCAATTTTTTTAGGCTACTGTTGTTGGTTTATATCGTTATGTTTTGAGGTGTTCATGCAAAAACTGTATTTATCTAAATATTATTTCATCAGTGCACAAATACAAGCAAATTATGGACCGTCCATCTAGCCTCCGTTAACTAATGTCTTAGGTATTCCGCTCAGATAAATATCAACATAGAAATATAACCAGGGACAAGTATTACCAATAAATTGTGATTTGTAAAACGAACCTGTCATAAGCAATTTGTGTCCGAAAGACAAGTAGTAACCCCGTGACGACCCCTAGGATTTCTATGAGACTCAGCTTGAGCTCCCTTCCGTTAAACTCCGGGACGAGCATGTAGATGGTGACCACGAGAACCGTGTAGACCAGGACCATTAGGATCTGGAACCAAATCCTTTTGATAATTGTCCCTCTCAGGCTAAAGGTCAGGAGGTCCCTCGCCGTCATCTTGAGAAAGAGCCTCGGAATTGGCTTAATACTGCTTTTTCCTTGTGTCTCCGAGAGAGTACTTCCACTTAGTCGGAATCCCGGACCAAGACTCCTAATCTAATTATTTGCATAAATGGATCCTGAGTGGACGGAGGAATCTATCCACGACTTCCTTAACCCCCGACGCACAACAACAAGAGTCAAGCCGTAAAAGCCTTAACCAGTTTTTTAGTGTTAATGCTGCATTTCATTCGGATTCATACCTGAACTCCTTGTTCTGACAACTATTTGAGGGGATGTTATGGAGTTAAGGCCCGACACTTCGCGTGGCTCAACCTGTCAAGCAGCTTTCTGGCCAAATACCTCTAACCATGTTCGGTTGATGTTATAGCTATGTGTAAAATGTCAAAAATCCAGTCGAGACACCTGGAGCCCAACAAGAACTCTATCTACATATGATCGTAAATATTGCATATATATGATCAAGCAGGCTGCAGAAATCGCATTGTAAATCATTCCGGTTTCCGTGAATTTGCGTGCTTTTATATTTTTATGTGTAGACAGGCTGAGCCTGATGTTGAATTTATAGTTGAAGTAAATGGCTGCCTTTCATACTTAGAATGGACTTAGGTTACTTAATTAAGGTAAAGGATTAATCATACAATAGAATTGTCTTTGGAACTTCGATTACGTTTGTATTTATTGCTAGTTGTAATGTATACATATAAATCCACAAAATTACTACAAGAAGGAAGAACATTCAATGAAAAAAAGTAGTTTTTTAATGAATATTTAAAAATAACCTAACCAACTTAGACCATACAGCAGATAACAGATGGTACTTTTTTTTAGCACTGGATTGATAATACTTTATTTTTAATTGTATCCAAGTATTTGAAACTGATATCTATATACCTTTGCGGTGGAACTTTCGCTGATTCCTTCAAATATGATTTTTAAGTGTATTGTGTGCTATGTATTCGTCTACAGTAATGGCTCAAGATACTTGTTGCAGATCTTTAATTATGAATTTATACCTGGTCTTAGCAACTTCTGTATGAGGAAATCCTGTCCCCCATCCCGACGTCATGGAGATTATTGTGTCCTGAGCTCCCCGGAAAAATGTGTATGGACTCCCCTTGACAGTTACCATGAACATAGGCAATTATGCATTTGTTCTCAGTGTTGACAGAAGAGGCCGCATCGTTTAGCCAGTCAGGGAAGCTATTGCATCGAGCAGCCCAGCCCGGCGGGACTCGGTAAAAGCGTCCTATTTAGGAATTAATCCAAGACATTGTAAATAATTCATCATGCCAATAAAACTGCTTTTTTTAAACAATATTTGCTATGGTACCTACTCTTGTGTGTCGTTTAATTTTCATGACACTTATTATTTCGTGCCGGTTAACGCGTTAATTCAGATTAGTTACGCTCAGGTTACTTTGAAGTAATATTTTTTATGCACCACTACAACGTAACGTAAGTATAGAATAGGAAATGTAATTGTTTGCAATTTCATAATGTACCTTCGAACCCAACATCCTGAAAGAACCTTACTCCAAGGGACTGAACAGCGCAGCCTAGCACAATAAGCAGAGTTACGGATACCAAAGTAGGCGGAATTGCCATTCTGCAAGTAGAAAATTCGGACCAATTCAAATATAGTAATACGAATTGACTCTTATTCTCTCTTACAAGTTTAAGCTATTCTGAATACTTGAAGAGTTGTGAGCAAATTCTAATTTAGCTTTACTTTTAATGGTACAATTTAACTGAAACTGAGCACAATGGTAAATGCAATAGTTCACAACTTAAATACAAACCAGATAAAATAAGATTTACCATATAATACAGATACAGGTAGGTAAATAAAAGTATTTGGAACTTTCGTGTTTCGTGGTTTCAGATTCCGGACGTGGCTTGCTCATAATTCCATTCAATGTTGTGAATCATTTGACTGGTGACCAGTTTTATCGAACCGCAAATTTAACGTCAGACATCCGCGAATACCATAAACCAGAACCTAGTAAAGTTCCAAAGAGTTTTGTTACAAATACTATTATGTACTTTATAGGATATATTTATTATATATTTATATGTATATGATACTTATACATACTAAAGGTTAGCTTTGCGCATTCCTCTATTATATTAACTTTTAATTATTAATCAAATTTTAAAAGTGAATTTGTGAAGTGATGGGTAGTATTAGTAGGTACTACAATATTTTATGTAATACATTCCATTCATTCCTGTTAGTCCTTGAAGTAAGTACTTAATTAAATTTATTTATTTCGGAAACTGTAAACTTTTAGCATTTCGCAACTTCGCAAGTGAACAATATTTACTGAATTGAGTTGTCATGTAATTAATAGAGTGCACACACACCACTACTGTACTAGGCATGTATAGAGAGTTCCTCCGCATAATTCCCTTCTCACATACTTTGTGGCAGAGTCGCTTGCCTCTTCGACGCGGATATTGAACTTATCCAAACGGCTCCTACTGTTTCACGGCAACATGTCTCACTCCGCTCATTACTCTTCCCGTGCTATTAGGAAATGGAAATAGTCTCGCTCCTTCGTTTGACGAATGTACCTCACACCTCACACGCATCTTCCATCGTTCATCCTATTTTATATGCACGCCTAAATCTCCCACCGTCCGACCGGTTTATTCGTTCTGTAATTGGCTGGTAACAGAAAGGGACGGAGTAATTAAAAATCTCTGCCTGACAGTTTTTGAACAGTCACACATGGATGGCGTAGGTGTTCGTAATATCTCCATGCTGAGTTTTAATGTCACACTCGCAGGTGCGACAGAAATGGCCAGAAAATAAATGTTAGTCATGAAATCCAATGTAACGGACCAGAGCGGTTAAAATATCCTCAACGTCGATCACACGTCACGCGAACCCAAACGTACGGTATTTGACCATCCGCTTTCGAAATAGTACGGGATTATATGCTCATATCAATTTTGTACAACCAAACTTTTACTACAACTCTTGCATTCAAATTGAATGTGTGAAAGATGGAGTGACCAAAATTATAATAACATTATTAAATTAAAAATACGTTTCAAACATGCATCCGATACTTCTAGAACTGCATCAGGGAAATTATTAGAAAGCAAGTTGGTTAATCAAAGTAGCCAGTAGAGGGATTAAGAACACATTTCTGCCGACAAGAAGGGAAGTCCCTCCATTGCAGTCTTCAGTATTACAGTAGCAGACTGTGTGTTGGACGTTAGTCCCGTCCGTTGTAGTACACTTGGCTTCCTTCCCATCGGCACAGTCCCTGATCACGACTCGATTCCCGTCTGACTCAGTTTCCGTTTTCATACAAACCGGCTCCTTCAGCGTTCTGTCGCAGTCATCCAGCTCGTCCTTCTCAGGCTTGTCCAGGCAGTCATCGCTCAGCAAAGAGCTGCAGACGTAGCACCGGAGACCTATCCAGGGTATTTACATACATATAATACGTCAAGTCAATTTGGAGTTGGCATTCACATATTTAAACAGAAACGTCTGGAAACCAGGATTTCCCTACTTAATGTGAGTGGAAAATTAGTTCCCGTTAATACTAGTTTGGCCTTACAGTTGAAGGCTGAACTAATTATGCACCGTTTTGTCATCTTAAAACTAACTCAAACTATTTATTTTTGAAAAATTGCATGATTCATTACCCGGTAAAGTTTCCATTTGGATACCAAAAATAATATGCAGTATTAGGTAAGATTAAGGAATAAATTCATGACAGATTTGGTTACTTACAAGAGGCAACGGATATGCCAATGACCAAGATAAATACAGTGACCAATCTGCTATGCATTTTACAAACACTGGAAATTAACTACCACCTGGGTAAAAATAACAGGACGAGATCCTTTCGTTCCAGCACTGGAAAATTTGCGAATTAACTTCCCTTATCCAAGATTATAATAATCAGTAGAAACTTCCGTCAGGACTGGATAAAGACTTAATACCACGTTCATCTCAACAAGAAGATAACTTTTACAGTATCACACAATGTATTGAGCACCAGTAATTTCTAAATGCCTATAAACTACACTTAAAATCCATACTCTATGTGAAGCATGCTGTCATATAAATGAAGGGATTACATGAAATTTTTATTATCCTGCATTTCGACGCAATCTGCTAGCAATGTAGATATATAATTTATATTTCATTTATAATCATCTCGTATCCTTTTCTGTAAATATACAATGAGTAATTTAAAAGCCGAAATGGATCTTGTACGTTTTTCAATAAAACTCGCTGATAAGGCTGACTACAGATACATCCTGAAGCCATCAGTAATACAAAAATGGGCCATTAATTCACCTTCACGCTGACGGCTTGCGAATGAGGTCTATTAAAGCTTGAACTTCCAAATGAAAATACTCCTTTATTTTCTCAACACCTTTTGCCGCTGCAATTAGTTCCCTCTTCGCACAAAAGGTCAAGTGAAGCTGGCCCGTATGAGAAAATCCGAATCCATTCATGGCTGTTCGGGGTAAGGGTATAGGAATATGATTTTGTCAATTAGCAACAATAGCTTGATAAACGCACGGAGTAATCAACAAAGCTAACCAATGCTATCCATGGATGTCCCGAGCATGAGATGTATTGAGCTGACTGGAGTACCGTTCAGCTTGTAACTCTCTGCCGAGCCCATCATAGACGTGATCAGAGTTTCCATTCCAGGGTGACTTTCGATGGATTTTTTCAACAGTGCTGATGGAAAGAGTCCATAAATATTCATCATCACCCTCCTCCCATGCTTGTGGAGACCCTTTTCGTGAAAGGCCAGGAACTCCTTCTCGGCCAGGCAGAGACGTTCTAGTGCACTTTCTGACTTTAGGGAGACGCACAATTTGGCAATAGACCTGTCATACGTGTAGTATATGTAGTGTTTGTAAACACATTAAAATCCGTTTATTTGATTTGGCAAAATACTAAGCTAATATTTAATATCAATAATAATAATAATTCAAGCCTATGTGTTAGGTACCAATGATTTCCGAGTAATTTTCTCTGGTGGTCCGGCCAAGGCAATGGCACGAGCATTTGGATTGAGCCAACCAAATTCGTTTTGCTTGAATTCCCGATGCAAATCCGTCGTACTACACCTGCTAAGATTGTTGAGAGGACAGTGATGAAGTGGGTTCCCGTTTCCCGCCGAATGGTCAGTAAATTTTCTAAGTTTGTGGAAACACAGACAATGATATCAGATACAGGTCGTTCGGGTTTCTGATTATGGAGCATCCAGGGATACGCCCAACTGTTCCATGCCATTTTGAAAAAGAACGTTGATAGGGCGCGAGGAGATTGGACGAGCAGCTTCACCTAGAGTTAGGAATTAGGACACATCCGTTTCAATTAGTTAAATTAATTCCACCCAGACAAAAGACGTTAAACTACAACGAATTTGCGAATCTACAAATTCGAGATAGGTGAACTACAAACCAACCTCCTACATGATAGTTGATAGTGTTCATACTTTGAGAGATAAGATTCTGTGACTAAGGTTGTGTTATTCCTAGTCAAAAGTTTATATGTAAGTCTAAAAAGTGCGCAAATTACAAATGGGAAACGTTACGTTTTAGAAGAAATATTTTATTACTCTCTATTTACTGTTTGTACCGCGTTCAGGACACAGGGCCATGGTGTTTTCGGGGCTGTAACCCCCTCCCGAAATGTCGGACCATATAGAAATATTATGGCTAAATCCAACAAATTTATCGCCTGAGGCGCTATTTCGTGGCCATTTACGTCAAAATTAGCTCATATCGCCTCGAAAAAGCCATTTTCGAACATTTCCTACTGTCAAAATTCAAAAACTATCGGCTATGGAACTCATGCAACTCGAAAACCCTCCCGAAACTTGAGGCTGGACACGCCCATGCCCAGGGCTGAGTTATGCAACATAAGCCGCCAGTTGTACTGATTGGTTGAAAACTATGAACATATATTCGAAAAATTGGTTTGGGCTCAAGCAAGCTCAAATCCTTTACATGCACGTTAAAATCTGTATGACGATAAAATTCGTTTTGTAATTGGTTGTTACAGAAAGGGGGCGGAGTAATAAAAAAATCTCCAACTGACGTTTTTGTTAAACGAAGTCACACATAGATGGCGTAGGTGTGCGTAATATCCGCATTGTGAGTTTTAATGTCACAGTCGTAGGTAATACGATAGAAATGCCCAGAGAATGTGATTGTTAGTTATGATATCAATTGTTACGGACCAGGGTTGTGGTGTTACGAACCAGAATTTCTGGTGCAGGGCCCGCTATTCTAAGGTATACTATACACACTAAATATAAGCCAGGATAAGAATTGTACCTTCTCCGCCAAACTTTCCCGTTGCATTTGGACTGGATACTTGGTATGATGCCCTGTGAGCACATCAATGAGGTGGACTATGTTGTAGCCATCAGCACAGGAGTGGTGGATTTTAAACAGGACCGCCGCCTCCCCTTCTCCATCCTTACGTTCAACCAATACGACTTCCCATACAGGTGAGTTTGGGGGATAAGGTCGAGAGAGCCACTGGCCGACGAAGGCTTCTAACGTCTCCCCCGCCTTCAGCTCATGTTTATAGAACTGTCGACGGCGGTCCAGGTCCGGAATGGGCCGACGGAACGTGTAGCCCCCAAATCTCACAATCTCCACAAAGAAGTTCGGATACTCCTTCTCACCGTCTAATTTACTCTGTAGAAATGATTCCGAAAACTTGGTCTGAATCCATTCCAGCGTAAGGTTGGACTCTGTTGGAACGCGCATTATCCAGCCAATATTGCTTTTTACTTCCGCTTGCTCGGAGTGATCTGGACTCGAGGTGAAGTCATCAAGTCCAGCCAGTGTATCGTTGTCTGATATTGGACACGTTCCTGGACAAAGTAAGCCGGCCAGTATTCGAATGAGCCCTCTGAGTAACTGTGATGAAAGGTAAGGAATCCCTAACACCAGCCCATAAAGTAGGAGGATGAATAGATCAACTGTCAACAACAATTTGGGTTGAATTCTATTTACGAGGATTTTGAAAAACATTACAGTACGGGAGTATTATTGAATACAGCTACTGTACCCACTGTAAAATTCTGCACGAGGTACTGAAGCCTCTGCGATACAGTAGTGGTAGTGTCCAATGCCCAACGCCTATTCTATTTGTAAGTCACATTAGCCTGGGTTAATTTTATTTAACGATTGAAATGAATAAATTCCCACTATAAACTGCCAGTGTTAACTACGTTAGTAGCGAGTTTTCCCGTGGAAAATAATCATATATCGGGTATTTATTTATTTATACTTCTTCATTTTTGACTCTAGAGTCGTGACCTTTTGGATTTATCCCGGTCATGGGTCAAAGGTCAAACTGGCAAATAAATGTGTTTTTTTAATATTTTGGTATTATGTAAATAATAAATGTTTACGTAAATAATTCGATATTTTCAAAGAAAATATATTTTTTTGACCAAAAATAAAGGAAAATGAGCAAATAGAGTAGGTGGAAACGAAAAACCGACAGTTTTGTCTTGATCCCAAAGAAATCTTTTGTCGAGTGTCGAGTGTAGTTGTTCAGGCAAGGAAGCGAAAGCCGTGGCAAATTTTGAATGGGAAGAGTAAGGTAGTCGACAAGGGACGGCCGTACTAAAACCCTCTACCGGGCGCTAGGCTAACAACCGCATACGAACATGATTTTGATGTAGTAGCTTCGTTCAATAACAACGTATTCGTGTACGGAAAAGTCTTTTCAATCTACTAAATAGTTGAATATGTATGGAAAAAGTCTCATTGTCAAATACAAGCCAAGTGGTTATGTACTTTTACTTCTGGCAATTCGTGAAATGATTTGCAGCTGTTGTGATTTTTTTTTTGCTGTAATTTTATGCGAGTGGCGAGGGTTTATTCCACCGAATATTTCTATCTGGGATAGCTTAGTTGTTGTTTTCTGTGCACGTTCCAGTTTTAAGAGTACTCAGAATATAGCTTAAAGCCTGTTAACTCTGGAAAAATAGGAACAGTTAAGGAAACCGGTTGGGCCTATACCTGTGCTCAAGTTACAGAATTTAATTCGTCTTGAGGGGTCAAGGTCAGAGTTCCATTGTCGTACGACGAAAGAGTTAATATTTGGTATAATATTCCTTTTAATTTTCATGTCTACGGTACTGTAATTATTTCTATCGTTTTGTAAATTTCAAAAAAGGTTAACACAGTTCTTGAACGGAATGTTGATGTATTTCACTGTTGTAAATGAACTGAATCTAATAAAAAAAAATTGGGTGTTTATAGTCCGACATTTGCCTCACGGGCCTATCAGACTTTCAAACTTCTCTCCCTTTATTGACAATTTCTAGGTAGGTTATAAGTCAGGTGTATTTCTTAGCTGTATGTGTACACACAGGTACTTTGACTATATATACCACAGTTGACAGGGCGAACATAGATAGGGACTAATTTGCGTAACGATGTTTAGTATTAGCATTTAGTATCGAGTCCTTCTTCCAGTCGTCTCAAAACTCGTGGAACTCAATCTAATTTTACATGGACACGATGACCCTGGGGGCTCCTTGAATGTTGTCTCACTGCCCAAACCAGCTGCATTAAAGTACGCGCCAATAAAAACGGGCGGATGTAGAGCGCAGTGCCAGTCTGAGTCGTGTCAGTAACACCGACAAACGATGACGAAACAACAGCAGAACAGTTAGAAATGCAGATGAGTTCTCATTTTAACCGCTAAGTGTATAACATCCGGTGTTATTTAGGGTGGCTAAAAATGGAATATTTAGTAAATATTTTGTTACAAAATAAATATATAGGTTTCATAAAAGGGTTTCAGGGTAAATCTTATTTAAATATTTGGGTCTTTTGCGTAACTAAATAGCCGATCTATGATAATAATAAAATAAAATTTACATCATGCTCATGACCCAAATTTCTTCTTATGGTTTATATGTTTTTCTAGTTCCTATGAAATTTTTCGTGAGACCATCATCAGTCCAGTCTGCGTGCTTGATACTCAATTGATATAATGCCATATTGTACCGAGCTTAATCGAAATATAGATGCATGTTCATATAGTTTTCTGCATAAAATCGCTTACTCTGGAGCCCTAGTGTGCATAGTGCATAAATATTTACAAATCTTCAAGAAAGCGCTAGAATAATAAGCTAAACATTAATAATTCTTTGACTAGCCAGCAAATACTCGAGTCAACACGGAAACCTTACAGTACTTCTTCCAAACATTTTTCGAGTACACGCGCCAAATTCGTAAACCATTATACGGAGATATGAAGACACGTGTCCAGTACACAGTACAAATTATACGAAAATTTTGGTTTCCATCCACTACAGCTCGAGCGCTTTTGTTAGGTAGTCAAAAAAAGTATTAAACATAATTCCGCTAATGTTCTGGTAGAATTTGGTCATAAGTACATACATATATCCGCAAACCCGATCTATTAATTAGTAATAAGGAAATCACTTAAATACGTATATAAATTGAATACGTACAGACGAATGTATTTTTGAAATCAAATTTTTCCGCCCATGATACGCTCTGGATTTAAGAACGAAAACTACTTTATAACATCCCTTCGGAACGGGTGCGCAAGGTGACAGTTTATTGAAGTTTGTAACCTTAGAGACAGTCAGAGACACGATTCAACCATCATTATTTATTAGATATCCAGAATCAAATAGTTTCCTTTGAAAGTTACGGTTTCAAAATGATATTGTTTAATTTTTGGAATTGAAATGAAAGTATTCCTTTATTCTCACGACTCCCTTAGCCGCTTTAATTAGTCCCCTGTTCACAGAAAACGACACGTGAAGCTGGCCCGTATGTGAAAACCCGCAACCATAAATAGCTGTTCAGGGCATAACAAAATGATTTTTGAGATCTAAACACATAGCATTAAACGAAATCGAGATCAATAAGCTTATCAAGGAAAAACTAACCTGTATTAGCCAGACAGGTTCCACCTACAACGTGAATTGAACTAACTGGAGTCCCGTTAAGCTTATAAGTTTCGGTCGAGCCCAGCAGTGCCGTCATCATGGTCTGTTCTGCCCGATCAATTTCAGGGTTGCCCCAAAGCGGGCTATTCTCTGCTTCGGCCGAGGCCGAAGCAAGCACGGGGTCTGTTTCGGCGTGGCCGAAGCTTCGGCCGAAGCTTTTGGAGCATGCGTGTGGGGTGTCTAATGAAAGCTCTTATTAATAGCTGGCTGTTGCTATTCGTGTAGGAGCGCGCGGAAGTCAAATAAACAAAGGAGCTCGTAAGGAAGGAAAAAAAAGGAAAGACATGGGTAAATTGTCAAGTACACCTGTCATTCTTTTAAAATCTTCTGACAATAAAACAGTAAACAATTGCAGGTGGAAAAATAATTACGCAGACTTTCCCAGGATTGGAAGTATTGTTAAAAAATACCTATCATCACAGTCGAGCACAGTATTTAATTTAGTGAAAGATTATTCTCTACTGCAGTCAATATCTACGAAGACTCTTCGAGAAATCGACTTCTTCCACGCCCTAGTGAGATGACCCTCCTGAACCGCAATTTGAGACTTCTTGAAAAGAGCGAGACAAATGATAATTAATGTGGCCTAGATGGGTATTCTGAAACCATAAACTTATCGTTTTTCATTATTTTCTTTAGCCATACTTTTTTAATGAATTTAAAATTGTTCGTCCTCACGTTGAACTAAAAGTGTTTATAAATAGAACTGCAGCGCTGCTCGTATTTTATTTAAAGTTGGTGAGCTGATATTCCCGGTTAGAACTAGAAGAACTGGTGAGGAAGTAAATTTCACTTGCTTTAAACGTGTTAAACGTTATTGAATGCAGTTATCTTGCATGAATAAAATAAAGCCGATCTAAATTGATTGTAATGAAGTTATTGCGTTATCTTAAAAATTAAACAGCTCAAGTTTGGTCTCTTTTGGCACGCCGAAGCAGCGCCGAAGCTTCGGCAGACCGAAGCTTCGGGGCAATCCTAACCAATTTCAAGGAGCTGTTTCAAGTGTCGCGTGGGGAGGAGTCCATAAATATTCATGACAACCCTCCTTCCAAGCATGTTTATACCCTTTTCATGGAAGCCCAGAAACTCCTTATCCACAACCAGGAGCTGTTCTAATGCATTGTTTGAGTTTAAGGGCACCAAGAGCTTCGTGTAAAATATTTCCAGAGTTTGAGATAACAATTGAAATCGTTTTACTACTTGTTATGTTGTATAGGAACCAGAGTAATAGTACTTGAGGCGTGTATTAGTTACCAATGATTTCCGAGTCATTTTCTTGGGTGTTCTGGCCAAGGCATTGGTATTAACATGTAGAGTAAATCAACGGACTCCATTTCCTCTGGATTCTCTGTAGAAATCCGTTGGAGTACACCCCCTAGGATTGATGAGAGGATAGTAATGAAGTGTGGGTCCCCGTTTTCCGCCTAATTCTCTGGATACTTTCCAAATCCGTGGAAAGACAGATAATTCCGTCAGATGCACCGGGTTGAGCCCGATTCAGAATGATCCAAGGACCCGTCAGATTATTCCTTGCGGTTCTAAAGAAGAACGTTGAGAGTACGCAAGGGCCTTAAATTAGCAGTTTAATCTAGAACTTTTTTAGATCCAATTATACTCAAAATCAAAATAATTATACTATGACAAATGTAGACAAAATGTGAATGGCTGTCATTATGTCGAACTGTAAAATCTCGAATTGTCACTACGTCGAAATCACTGCGTCGAAATGTTTGAACGTCGAATCGTTCGATTTTCAAAAGGTTAGAATGTCGAATGCTTGTAATGCCGAAATGTTTGAATGTCGAATGCTTGTAATGCCGAGATGTTTGAATGTCGAATCGTTCTAATGCCAAAAGGTTTGAATGTCGAATCGTTTTAATGCCGAAAGATTTGAATGTCGAATCGTGCCAAATCCTAACCTAATGTAACTTAAGTAATGCAACATAACTTAACCTAACTTAGGTAACCAAACTAAACCTAGTTTAAGTAGCCTAACCTAACTTAACCTAACTAAACGTAATTTAATTAACATAACTTAACTCAACCGAGCATAAGTAACCTCACCTAGCTTAACCGAATTTCAGTTTCCTAATCTAACTTAAGTAACCTAACCTAACTTAACCTAACCCTAACCAACCTGACCTCTAGCCTAAGCTAACTTGCTGCATAAAAAATTCGACACTCAAACCTTTCGACATTCAAACTTTTTGACATTCAAGCGATTCGACATTCAGGCGATTCGGCATACAAAACTTTCGACGTAATCATTTCCACAAGTGACAGTTAGTGTCCTAGAATTATTTGAATAAAGTATACCCATTAACTATTGATACCCAGTCCTTATCGCTAATGTTGATATTACTACGGCGTCCGCTATGTCAAGGTATAATGCATTTTTACTTCAAAAAAGTTTATGAAAGATTTTACGCTGTATGTACACATTTTAGTTCGTAATTGCGGATTTATTTGACACCTAAAGTCAAAGATAACTACGATACAGGAAGAGTATCTGACTCAGGGAGACCAACCGTCCCCCTTTGAATGGCTCGTCCTTTTAAAAAGCGTCCTCCAAGCGTCCTTTTACAAAACTGTCCTCTAAGTTCATAACCGTAAGACATAACGCTTTTTCAACGGATTACAGTATGAGTTATATTGTTTTCTTAACAGTTATACTCCGAATTATAGAGAAATCATTATTTCCTACTCTCCACTTCATGCGGCACCACCGCCAGTACAGTATAGTAGCGCAGCATCCGCAGATGAGTACATTTTACGAAGAAATAGTCTCGACCGTGAGTGACTCTCTGGTGAGAATTCGTCCTTTCTCCTTCCGAACTAAGTTAGCAAATTACGGCATAGGGCACTTAACTGTTTAACTTATTAACTGTGATGAAATACTGCGTATCAGCTCACTTTAGGTAGTATGTTAAGTTACAAATAAAATAGAAAATTGCATGAAAGGGAATTCGCAACAATATCTTTCTTCGTGGTTTTGAAAATGGCTGTTTTTGCTATTACGGAATAATTTGGGTTTACACTACTCTAATTACAAGTGTCTATTCAATTAAATACACCATAACTACCATCTGCAGTGTTCTTTCGTTCTTATGAAGTACGTGTCTAGGCTACTAGTAGTATATTGAATTTGCATAAACAACGTTTCGTAAAGTTGTAATGGAAGGTATAAAATCCTCAATCCTATCTAATGAGTAATGAGAATCCATAAGCAAAAAACGTTCCGAATGAATTAAAAGCAGAACATTAAGAATGAGCATCAGTCTGAACCGAGTTCCTAATTACACGTAAAGGGGGCAGTATACGCTGGCCACTGTGCCTAACGTTTGTCATGACCAAATAAGCTTTCCATTTATAAACTGTACCTAGCTAGCTGATTAAAAAAATTTTTTTTATAACTTATGAATTCCAAAAAAAAATGCTCCTAGTAAAACGTCGCTGAGTATGCCTGAGTGTGCTCTAAAAATGACGAAACAGTTTAGATTCTATTAGTGCTCCGCAGCTCCGGCTCCGGCTCCAGAACTTAAAGTACACATAACTTGCTTACAAGAAAATAAAACGCGATATTTGCTTAGTAGTAGCAATTCTGGATAGATTTTTAAAGTGTAAAACGGAAAACTACCATGAAAAATACATCATCCGAATAACGAAGCATACCTAAATTTGGCCTACAAAAATGCGTCAATCATTTACGTCCTAATATTTAATGAGGAATATTTAAATCATCATCAAGTAATTTGAAATCTCTCACCAATTTAATCAGATTTCCTCGCCAGAGTCTAGAAATATTTCGAATTCTAGCGTTTTAATTCCGTTAATTATTCTAAAATAAATAATATTTTGCTTATACTAAGTTTGAAAAGATTTGTGACTGGTGAATCTGGTCTTGAAGAGAACACTGGCAACATCATGAGGAGTAATAAGTATTAGTCGGCTCCGGCTCCAGCTCCGACCTTGGAGCCAGAGCCGGAGCCGAATTTTCGCTCCGAACTTTCCCGGAACCGGAGCCGGAGTTATGCGGAGCACTAGTTTCTATTAAACCATAACTATTTTGTGACTGGTCAAAGTTAATGAAGCTTCCTTGGTAAGTCATGATTTATGATTCGGCTTTAATGAATACTCATGATTGTATTTGCACTTTAATTGGACATAATTAAATTAAGCTGTTTCCTAACTTAAATGATTACAATTTTGTTTTCATTGAACCGGGCGAGGGCCGCGTACCGAATTCACCTTCGAATTATTGACCATATAGAACTTAACTTGTTTCGTCATTTTTAGAGCACACTCAGGCATCCTCAGTGACGTTTTACTAGGAGCATTTTTTTTAATTCCGAATTTTTACGGGTTACAAATGATACTGATGTCATAAGCAAGGATGGGACATTTGTTGAAAACAAACTTCTTCAATTTCATATGTCCGCATCTGAGATTTCGGATTTTTCCGAATTAGGCCACGTTGACCAAAATATAAAAAAATATTTATCAATATTGGTCAATATTTGGATAATACGTAAATATTAAATATTTACGTAAATAT
>JAQFZY010000942.1:0-19763 GCA_034696285.1 Hypogastrura burkilli
TGCATCGGGGTGGGAACTTAAGGGTACCACGCCTAAGTTCAATCTAACGGGCTAAATTAATTACTGTACCCTATTGCTGTAATTTTAATTTTGAAGACGAATCTTAGTCAAATTGACAGATTAAGTTTAAATTTTCTAATTAAATAGTGCGTTCCATTTTCCAACGCATTGGAATTTATGGGTAGGGTACCGCTGACAGCTGACACTATACGTTTGTTACGGATAATATCGTGAACCACCAAAAATCACCAGAATTTCTGGTGCTGTGGCTACTAGTATACATATATTTACAACCCACTGGTAGAGAGCCTTAGAGCGAAGCGTACAAATCTCTGCTGTACTACCTAAAAATTAAGTTCAACATTTTATAGTTGTCGCCATTATGCACATAATGTAAATGAGCTTCATCTTCATTATGCCAAAATTCCGAATGACGGTCCCAAAGTCTGAGCGCTTGAAACTAGAATTATTTTAATGTTGAATCGTTTGAAATGTCTCGATTTATGACCCTTAGTAACACTTTAGGGCGTCTGTCCCTAGGCTTTAGGGTCCCTATCCCTATATTATGTATCTGGGACGTACAACAGTAATACAAAACAAATACTTGCAGGGTAAACAATTTGCGTAGATTCTGTAGTACACGCATCTGCACATGACATATGTATACGAGGGGGGTTCCAAAAGTAATGATCCGAAGGTATAAGAAACAGGTGCAGATTACTAAAATCATTTCTATTGTATAGAACACTCGTGGGAGGCCATACTTTTGAATTCGTCAGGACACACAGGAACATTGTGAATTTTTTAACGAAAGGGAGTCGAGCAAAAGAGCGAGTTTCTTGAAAATTGACAAACATCCGTCATCAACTGTTTGACGCTGCGCTGCTGGTAAGCAGCGGTCATTCCACATGATGCTACCTAGGGTATATACATAAGCAATACATAAGCAAATCCACGGTGAACGTTGGTCGCGTGCTTTCGTAACAGTATTTCAACGTTACAAATTACGAAACATGCAAGTCTTCTTGGAGCCTTGCTTTGTCTGTGTTTCTTCAGTTGGTAGTCGGACGTCGTGGAGTGCGGATCAGGTTTCAAACATTTTCGCAGAAGTAATAAGTTTGAGCCTTTAAAAGGCAGAATGAAGAAGAATGAGGCCGGATCAGCGAACAAGGATCAGGATAGGAGGTCCGAATCATCGGATCCCGACCGCTTGCTCTTCCAATTTGAAAATCTGGATCTGGCCAAGTATGAGGATGAGGACTGTGACTGGAGTGAGCCTCCGAATCCGTGCCCAGTCCAAGGGCTCCTTGACCCCCCAGCTCAAGCCAAAGTGGAGGCTGAGAAGGCTACCATTCCAGACAAGCGAATCAATTACTACGTGGAGCCAGGGGAGAAGCTTCTGGAGTGTCCCTACAACAAAACCCATTTAATACTGTAAGCATATTGTTTTTTTTTTAATTGAGGCTGGTTACGTTGACGCAATCGCTAGTATTCACCCGCAACGTCTGAAATACACTTTGCAATAAATTACGGTGGATTATTCTACAGCGAGAAGCGAATGATGAACCATCTCCTGAAATGCCAGAATCAGCATTTGAAGGAAGCCGAAGCTTCAGGTGAGGAGCTGAGCATTGTTCCGTGTTCCCAGAATCGTTCGCATCATGTTCACAAGTGGGAACTGGCGAAGCACGAGGAGGACTGCGAACCTATGATCAACCGTAAGCCAATAAGCTTACCAATAGTCCTCCACTCATGACATGTTTCTTGGTTGTCTGTTTAAAGAACCAGCTTGGGACCCACAGTCAATATTCCGGGGTGGCTCTCAGGGAACTGCAGGACCGAGTCGTTCGCCCAATCCATCCAAACCGGGAACGGCCGCCAGCCAAGTGGATGAGGATTGGGATGCAGACCTTCAGGTGTCGGAATGGGCCAATGGAAAACAAGCCACTTATGATTGCTTCAAAGAGGAGTCTAAATACAGACCCTAGTAAGTGAACACCGGGTAGCCTTAATTCCTTCCGTTACTTTAGCAGTCTCTTAACTTTTACAGTGCTCAAGCTCCAGTGGGCTCAACACCGTCCGAACGGCGAGCCCACCGGAACCAACAAGCCCGGCTCCACGAGCTGGAGGAACAAAAGAAGCTTGCAGAGGCGAAACAACGAGAAATCCTACCGCCGTGACCCGGGCGCTCCAGGTCAAGGCGGGGTCCAGCGCTATAAGGAGTCTTGATGGACTTGCTGCTTAAATTGATGTTAGCATAAAATGTATAAAGATGAAGGTTAATTGGGCCATGCCATAGTAGGCAAAACTACTGTTTTTAGATAAGGTTAAGTGTGGATTGTAAAACGACTTCTTTGCGTCTTAGTTTAAACATTTTATGCTAAAACCAAGATTTTAATGCATTTTTAGCTCAACGGTGTAAATGAATTCTAATGAGAAGTGACTTCAAAATTGTAGCGGTGGTATAGTGTTTAACGAATTACGGAAAAATGTATACACATTTATATGAACAATAATCAAATCAACAATATCAAATAAATAAATATAAATGCACTTTACCTCCAAATGAATCCGATGGGATAGTTTTTAGATAACGTATATATGTACATCTTCTGATTCTACTAGTATTCTAGGTTGGGATATTCTAGTGGTGTCCTGGCGTTGATAGCCATCCAAGATACAGTGTTTGTATGTAGTAACTTACATAACATTATAGGACTGGTATGTTGAACTCGAAAGCAAGGGGTTGAAATATGAAATCCATAAAAATTACAATGCGACACCTTTTGGATTCCCATTTTCCTAGCCGTGTAAAACAGCATTCAATAGTGCCTGCCTCTGCCTGCATATCCCGATTCCGGATCCTCATATCTTTCCCCTTCCAACTTTCCCCGTCCTCAGCTTTCCAATTACAGATACTACAATGAAACTGCATTCTGTATTTCTGACTCAGCAGTAACCGGAGACGGGTCGGGTTACATACAGCAGCATCCATGGTCTGGTCAGCGTTTCCTATCAACTGACACGTAGTACGAACATTGAGGAGGGATATTGGAAGTTATAATCACAAGTCTCTCAGCCTAGCTTCCATGCAACAACTCGATCCAGAATGAAAAACTATGCATGTTTCTATGTATATCTACACTATTGTACTTAATATCCCAATAACGGACCTAACTATACCTATATACCAGATTTAATCGAAACTCCATGTTTGGTAGTGCTAGCGTCCGAGAACTTAGTTTTGTGTAAAAATGTGAATTCGAAAACACTGTAATGGCGAAAACAAATCATAGGCAAAGCAGATTGTAGACAATAAAGAGAAAAATAGAATATGAAGAAGAATCGTATCAAACTTTGACTGTAACAAAAATGACAATACTTAAATATATGCAAGGTTATGCTTTGGTTATTTAACCTATTAAGGCATTTTACTATATGATGGGATGTTTAAGCCCGGTTAAAAGGTATTCATGGAGATTTTAGTAATATGCACGTGGATGAACGTGGAATCACGTTCCAGTTTTTATCAAATGTCTGGGTCCCAATTCAATTAGAATTATACGACAGACAATTTGGTGATTACTGATTGAAGACTCCTGATAGCATATTATTGAGGAAAGGTACCTATGTCAACTGTCAACGTTAACTTCCAGTCTGACTTAAATCCTGTGGAACTGGGAGCTTGTAAGGAAATAAATATTGTTGGATCCGCTTAGGCCATTTCCATTGGCTTGGCCACAGGTAGGTTGGGCTAGGTTGGGCTATAAAAGGCTTTGTGACAACTTTCTCGGGTTGGAGAAGGTCTTTCGGAATCGGGCCCTCAGCTTCCTCTGGATCTGGACTGCTCTCAACATCAACGTGATTTGGACATTTGGTTCATATCGGACTTCCTGGTCGTCCGCTCTCCACGTAAGTGCAGGCCAATATGGGCTACATAAATAAATACGGCAAATTAAAGAGTATCTCAAATGTATCAGCGCCATGCGGATTACGGAACGGCACATGACACGAATTTGTGATATTGAATCTAATAGTAAGACGCCAGTGGTCATTTTACGTAAATACTCTACTTTAATGCTGGAGGGGAGGATCCTTATTATTGATCAAAATGACTTCTGAAGCCGGGGTCAGATGTCAATTTAAACAGTTTTGCTCATTAAGTTGTATTCCTTAAAAGGCCTGGATTAATTTGGCTGCGATGAGACCAAACATTAAATGCTGCCATTTGTATACCGACTTGCAAATTGCCTAAATCCAGGACTATGCATAGTCGTAGCTATTAGTATCTACTTAAACTACATTCTGACGGTACCCAGTGCACTTTACCCATCTTGATAGGCCGTTATTCCTGGTAGGCAATAGGCATGCTAGCTGCCTTTGGAAATGTACAATAAGAATAAGGATGTACAGTATGAAGATGTGCATAAAATTCGGGTCAGCAATTTTCCAGGAAAATCATAATTTAATTGCGTGCCTTGCCTTAATTTTAATGCCATGCTTAATTATTGATAGGTCCGCCTAATTAGTACATGCTGACCAGTGAGAAATGTGTCAATGTAACACGAGTCCGCCGACTGATGATGTGATAGACTTAGACAGAGAATGCTTATGGGCCGGATTCTGTCATAGCCAAAGGTCTAGAAATTTAAAGAGCCAACGCCGCAGAGGAATTGCAAATCTCTCCTTGCCCTTTGCCACTTTGAATTATACTGCGATGCAGCGAAAGTTGCATTAGTATATTGTCCCTAGTATTTGTAAATAGCTGTGAGGCAAGTTAGTCCTTAGTCGGAACTCCGTGCACTAAATTCCGATTTTGCTTACGCTAGCTCAAAAATATGCTCATTCCAATGAACTCATTAAGTTGAGGGCCTATGGTCACGCTCACTCCGCTTTTTGTCCTGCTCGGAAAAACATGAACGAAGGATACGGCCCTTTTGTCCATGGTGTCTGAGCACTCTTATAGCTACGAAGCTAACTCCAAATTCCAATTAAATATTCCAAAAAAGTAGATCCGTGTTTCCAAAGCCGAGAACCGTTGAAAGATGAAGATGAGCTCTGTAGCCTTGATTTGTGTCATGCTCTGCTTGAGCCTGTCCGGAGTACAGAAAGCGGCCGGGTTTCCCGTAACCCAAGAGGATGAAACCGTGGAAGCGGAAGCGCCATCTACCCAAGTACCGGAACTAAACAGTACGGAACGTCAAAGCGCATTGGACATGGAACAGAGGATCCAAGCCTGTGGAGACCGGCTCCCGGAACTTATCAACATTATGTGTCGTCAACATCAAGATGGAGCGGGCCGGTTCTACAGGCCCGAAACCTACCGTGAGGAAGGCCGTAAGTATTTTGGCTGGTATTTATACTAAGTATGTCGGAAAACTACAATAGCTCTTCGAGCTAAAAAACTGTAAATGTCGGCGGAGCTATTCCTTATTTGAAGTAATAAACCAAACCTAAATAATTTAACTCAGTCCCATTCTAAAAACAGTAATTTTGAATAATACTACAGAATTAATCCTGACCCGAATTTTACCGAAATGTAGACCCGAGTTTTGCAGTTTCCGGTAATGTGTATATCTTGCTGCACTAAATTAATACGCCAAAACTGTTGGCGCTGCGAGTTGTGTCAGTGTTCGAATCAAATATTTGCAAATTAATTTATCTAGAAGGTTGCATACATTTTTTAAAACCGCTCTTAGCAAGAATCAAACAATAAGCCTTTTGTTGATAATACTTTAAAAAAAAAAAGTATTTTTGATTCAAATTAACAAACTAATTAATTAAACGATCGGGGGCTATAAGTAAATCGGATTTCAAATATTAAATATGCACTGTTTCAATAGAAGAAAAAAATAATTATCGAAGATACAGTACTTCAGGATTCAAGACCTGAATCCTTTATGCTTAGCACAGGAAAGGTGAATATAACAGTTAATTGACAGACTATGCACGTTCTGAATTGTAGGAGCAACGATTCGCCTTGTAGCCCATCGTTTCAGCACCCGCTACGGGAACCATATTCGGCCCCCAACAGTTGACATTGATGCTAGTGACAGTGAGAGCTCAGAGAATGAACTCATTCCCCATCGGCGGCTTCCAAGACAGGTTGCCCGGGAATGCTGTCACCAGTCCTGTTCCAAGAAGGACTTGCTTAAGTACTGTGAACCTGCCCGGTAAGCCATTACCCTTATTCCAATGTCATATAGAAAAAAACAATGACTGATTCCGACACTTAAAATGGACGACTAGGCCAAAACATTCTGACTCCTATTTGCAGGACCGGTACTTCCGAAGAGTTAGTGGCTGGGAACTTATTTCGAAACGTAAGTGTTTTCTATAATACGCAATTTCAAGTTTGAAGAGCTGAATGTCTGTACGGTACGTTGCGTCTACGTTCCCATGCCCGACTGTGGTTGGTTTTAACTTTTAACATTACTAAACTATTTACATGCACTACTTGCGTAGGCATTTTCGTTAACACACTACAACTGGTAATGGGATATGACTGCCTCCTCGTCATATTGCATTTTGCATGAGTTGGGCCTGTAGGGACATGGACTAAATGTCAACTTCTCAATTTTATGCCATCCTGAAGACACGACGGCAGAGGCGAGGTCATGCATGGGAGTTGGAAGGTCCTAGGGGTCAAGGGCAAAGGCATCGTTATTCGATTATGGACATGGGCGGTCGTAAAGAACTTCAGAAAGGACCGAGGCCAGTCGCTAAAGTCTGCACCTGTCCAAAGAAACATCGAAGCAAGGTTATTTAATTAACATTCCGCTCTATAACTTAAGCGAGCATTTTATAGAACAGCATATTTGTATATTATTTGCTTTAAATACCAGCCTATAAAGGAGTTCCTACAATGTTTCCTACAAAAATATTGCTCAAAAGTGGCTTCGGGCTTCAAAAATGTATAGTTCTATCGATGAATATCTTGGTTAGTATCTTCCAAGCTTTTACCTGTTCGCATAGGCAGTGGACAGTAATTTATGTCTTGAGTGGGTTCTTTCGAAAGTCAGAAGCCGGTAACTTGTTTTTAAAACTTCGCTGTAAACCTCCCACACATTACTGTAAATTCAGATAATATATAACCTATGTACTTAGTGTTCAAATTATTTAGTTTTAACAGCGTAGGTTTTTTCCAGACACTTGAATACTGGATATTTGAATCCTCTGGCTATTTAAATTCTAGCTGTTTAAATCCTAGCTACTTAAATCCTGGTGACTAAAATATTCCTTGAAAGCATGTGAAATAGTTTATTAGAAATAAAGTGGGGAATTATAGGCTTGCATGTACCCTAAAATATGCCTGCCTACAGTTTATACGCATGACTCTTATGATTCTGATTTTGCTTGAATACCTGTTGGATGCTTATTATGAAGATGTTGGACTTCTGACTGTAGTAGATCTTAACCTTTTATTGAACCTTATGACTGGGCTCTCACGGTGTTTGGGTTCTTTTCCTACCTTTGATTTCCGGGAACAGGCTAGTAGAGGTCCCTGGCTTCCGTCCCCGTCGGTCTACATCCCCTACCCCATGGTGCTTGTTCCCTATGGAAATAACATTCCGCATGTGGAGCCGGAACCTCTTCCCGCCGGGATCCAAGCTTTCCTTCCCGCCCTTCATAAAGAGTCGGAGCCGTTCCTTGGGGAGCGGACTTGGGCCTTCCCACAGAAACCGCCCGCCGTGCCCACCCCTAAAAAACCCCGTGAGGCTTATGAGAGTCCCTTGTTTCTGCAGCGGGCCTTACCTCTCTCTCGTCGGGTCAGCAGCTCAGATGGTAGTGGACAGGAGGACCTGCTGTTCAACAGGATAGGGTCAGACGTGGGCTTTCTGGCTCAGACCGTGACGGATGCTCCGTACCCGGACCCGATTGTCTTTCCGGACGGAAGGAATGACTACTAAGAACATTCCGTTCATATCCAGCTTATACTACATATCAAATATCACTCGTAACAATCGAGTCTAGATCCCTATCCCGTAATTCTACGTATTATTTAATTCCGATATCATATTATGCACTAGGAACTTATATTTAGTTTCATCGTGCCTGTTATTTAGCTTGTAAGGAAAAGTATGATTTCTGTTGATTGCGCGACAACGTGGCAGTATTTCTGTTTCCCCGATGGATTACTGTGTAACTGAATCCCGATGGTTTGCTGTAACGTATTGTGATATTGTTTATCCCTCCGTAATAAATCAGATATGTGTGTGTCTTCATGTATTACGGTGTATTACTCAGTTTGGCTCTTATATGCTAGTATGTATAGATTTTAACTGACATAATTGGCTTCCGAAAGCTAAAATTACAGGTGTGGAGTTAAGTGTAAATTAGTATTCGACAGTCTAAAGAATAGCAAAAGAAACACAGAAAAAATAACTTAAATTCCATTCGGAGCATTAAATCAAAATATTCAACAGTACGACCCTAGTGGATTTGAGAGTACAGTAGTAGAAAGGACTTTGTAATAATCCCGCATAAATAGATTAATTTTAAAACATGGAGGAAGATATATTAGGCATCATAAGTACAGTTGCTAGACTAGAGTAGGTTATATTATATTAGATTTGGACAACGGAAGAAGAATTTAGATTTGACCGTTTTATTTTTCATTGGTTTAAGTATGCTAAAATGTGTTTTATACACAACTAAATACCAAACAGCCAATACCAATACAAAGCTACTTCCCACAACCAGAAGAGGGACAAAGAAAAATTAGAATTTTCAAATTCCCGTGCCAACCGCGTCACGCATGTTTGCTCTAAACAAAGGAAAACCTCCTCTCTGTCCAGAATCCAAAACGTTCCGAAGCGACGATTCAACTTCACTAACTTTAACTTCGCACCTCATCTTTAAATATTTGAGATTTGAATTGTAATTAAGCATGTACACGCCCGTTAGTCCGAGCGAGAGTGGGCGGTTCCGCCAAGGGGGCGACCCCCCGCGTCTCTACAGTAGTTCCACGAGCCGGTACACTCTCTGCCCAAGCCGGAGCCAGAGTGAGATGGCCTTCCGCGTCTCGAGCTCGGAGGTCCGGAACTTTGCCAGAGCCTTCTCCGGCGGATTCGACTACGAGTATTCGGATGACGAGGAAGAGGAAGAGATGCGAGTCCGCCGGTCCTCCAGCGTCCAGCACATCAACCTCCTGGCCAACATCCGATCCGACGAGGAGGAGGGGCGGAGACATACTGAGCGAGTTCGTTCGGCTGCAAGTCGGAGTCCTGTTCAGGGTTCCCTCCAGCTGCCTTTTGTTCACCAGGAACTCTTTGAGGCCCGTCGAGCATCACGAGAGAGCACTGCCGCTGCTGAACCTGAGCCTCCGACTCCTGTCGTCGTGGTGGAGCCCGAAGACAAGGAGGAAGACCCGATTCGGCGCACGATCCGGAAACTCCTTCTTCATATCCGGGATTTGGAAGCTGAGGGTGAGCCTGAGGACTCTGAGGACATCTTCGATCCGAACCTGGACACGGTTATGAAGGATGTTGAGGACACTGATGCTGGGGCAAGTACAAGCTCCTAACGGACGTCATTTAAGCAATTTATAGTTATATTAAATTACCTGCGATTTCATTACTAATCCTTTTCGCTCTGAAAATGGGTCCACTGATCCTAAATTAAATAGGTACCAAGTTTCCAGCGTTTGATACACCTCACGCTGCTTGATGACCTTTGTGGCTAAGTACATCGCTAACATGTTTAATTTATTTTTAGTTGATCGACTTCCTTGCCAAGGAGCGGGGTGAGCAGGAAGTAACTGAGCAGGAGCTCCGATCCTTCCGCTGGCTGGATAAGTACTTTGCTTTGCTGGAATCCTTCCGTGGGAACGGGCGGGTCAATCGCGACCTGTTGCTTGCCACCGTCCGGGACGGGCTGAGGGATGAGCGGGCTCTGCTCCAGCATCCGGCCGCCTTCAAGGTCTTCGTCCGTACCTTGGTACTTCAGATCCTGCACGACGAGCTGGCCTTGCGTCGCTGGGAAACCTCTTATTGCTACCGCTTCACGACCCTCCTGAAACGGATCATGTTCTGCGCGGGCTGCTTCGCTTGTGGGACTGGCCTCTCCATTGCTGTCTTAAACTACGTGAATCCGGCCATGGTAAACCACGCCATAAATGAGTTTGAGTTTCACTTGGATACATAAATTGAGGAAACCATATACCTAGACCAGAAATGCCACTACCTACGTGTAAGAGTTGCATTCTCAAAATTAAGAGGTGGTATTATGAAGGAAATCTAAATATGAAGTAATTTGAGCAGAACGCGTATACCTTTACCTGGAAAACGGAAATTGAATGAAGAATAAAGGTTAATAGAACCCACTCCGGTTCGTAATAATTTATTTTCATTAACAAGTTACAATTATAGATAGTTCTATACACTGCAACAGGATAGCAACAAATTAACAGGTCTTTCGAATGCATTAAGCTGCAATAAATACTAGTTCAAATTTATATTTTTGTATAATAGATGTTCTAGTTTATATTTATACAAGTAACACGTACCTATGTTTTTCTGCAGCCGAACAACAATAAGCTTCCGTAGCTAACTACACGTATGAGCACTTCTAGCAGCACTTATTTGTATATGGATTGATGCCTTCGCCATTATTAAGTTGGAAACTGTAATAATAGGCCTTGGGGTCCCGTTCCTGGCCCTGAAAAATTATTTGTTTTAGAATTAAGCCATACACAGCTCTGAAATATGCGGGTAAGTTTCCAAGGTGCAGCCTTCATCGGAGCAGCAACGATTGATTAGGCGCAAATATCGAGCCTCTCGAACCCGTCGTGAGCGCACTAATCGACGAATACGACGCCTGGCCGAGTTTGTGCTTGTCGCTGCCGTTGTAGTTGTAGTAGGCGCCACGTCAGTCCCGACCCTTGTGAAGCCCATCAAAATGTCATCCTCACCATCATCTAAAGGAGCAGTGAAAATGGTTCCTTTTAGTGCTAGCTGCAAACTATTTTAAACAGCGCCAGTTAAGGTAACAGAACAAGTCTTAAGCTCAACTGGCATTTGTATTTACCAAGACTCCTGCTATCCATTCGACGTGTGTCATAGTATTGCTTTTCCGGGGCCGTGGAGACGGTGCTTCTCTTGAAGACCGAACAGGCCCGTGCAATGATGGTCATAATGTGATTCTTTGTGCAATCCGTCAATTCTGAAAAATGCTTGGTTTGGCAGTTCCCGTCCTGGACCAGCACGGAAAGTACTGCTAGCAGGATCAACACTTGGAAACGAGGTCTCCGAAGCCGACTTGGTTCCAGGCCCCACATCTAAACGTCGAGAGAACGGACAAAGAACGATGTTATACATTGGTAATCTCGGTACAATTTGATATGATTTCACAAATTCAACTCTTACCTCGGAATATAGTATCGTTTGAAGGAAGGAGCTTTAGAGTAGTCCTCTAAAACTTAAAGTAGCTTCTGAAACTGGAGTTACCCAAATGCAGGGGCTGAGCCTGATTCTTCTGGGCAGTTCTGTATCGAAGTGACTGGGCTGGACGAACTGGCAGTCATATTTAAGAGCGTCTAGGCTCAGATTTGATGGAGCAAGCAAATAGTTTGAGGATGATGGAAGGAGATTGAGCTAAAAGAGTATTTGCAGAGGGACATACTTACTATTTACAAGCATTACAAGGAACCGAGTTGGAACTGCATTTAGATGGCTATATTGTTATCCTCTTATGCTTACTAATAATAGGTATAGGACGTGCATAATGGCTATAATGCTGATATGTATTTGGAATCCTTAGTCTGGAAATTCGACCAATGAAATACTAAGCCATTACTCGTCGTAAAATGTTAATTGGGGCGATTTTAATCGAGAGGGAAAGGACACTGGACTTTCGTAATAGTAATATTAATCTCAATTCCAAAGGAAACTAGGACAAAGTCGTTAGCTTTCACTTAAACTGACACCATAGGCTGACCTTTTCAATCAGATCTGAACGTCAAAGTTGGTTGACCTACGACATACATTCAAGCCAAGTTAAATAGAGTTAACAAGTGTCGTTTCCTCTAATGTTGTTGCACCATAATAGGTGCTCAAAGTTAGACTTTAATTAGTTATGACCTCATTTCAACATTTCAGAATTCGTTGTAGGCTAATAAAATCGAATCGCCGTAAAAAGACTAACTTGAGGGCCGCTAGATATTTTTCTGGCTCGTGCAGCAACTGCATTGTTGGGATTCTTCGAAACAGGGCAATCAGCAATCAGCATAAATATAGGTATGGAATTCTAGAAACAAAAGAGAAGCAGGAGCCTCTTTATGTTATTGCACATATTGTGCAGATACAGTAACGAGCCTCGACTTTTTGTAATACGCAGTTGTCAATTTAATAGTAAATACATAGCTGAAATGCTAATTATGAAGGAGTATCCTGCTTGGATTCATATTTGCAGGTTGCAGCTATATATAGCAAATAATCCGCAACGTCGAAATGATTCCAAGGGTCAATGAGATGCAAAACTAGTGGGAAATGAATTAACTCAGTTTTTTTAGCTATCTTTATAATAATGTATGGGGATCAGTTCACGCTCAAGCCAGAATTGGTTTTCAGACTTAATTTGATCCCTGACCTATATATCGCAAAGCAAAGTAAGGAGTGATGATAACACCTACATAGGTGTAATGAATTTTTTTTATTTTATTGAATTTTTCAAAAGCCTTGCCTAAGTCATAACTGCTAAACGCAAACGCTCAACGCTTTGGAACCTAAACTGGGAAAATGAATGTGCCGCAGGTCACCGGAACCTATACAATCAATACTTACAACGCATTCCGAAATCCAGACCATTTAATTTTTATTACATTTCGTTAAGATTTGGTATAGTTTGGAAGTAATTGTAATTTGGATGTCGTCTTGTACGGAGGAGACTGAAGCGCGAGGCCCATTGAGCGAGCCTCCTCAAATTTTCTGAATTTTGGCTGCAACCACGACGGGGTTAGCCTTTGCAATGATCTCCCGCCCTTCCTCCTTGTAGTCAAACGTACATGCATGAGACTCGGCATAACGATGAGTTGAGCAGAACCATTTCCCGCACCGGCACTCGTACTCATTGACCACAGTGAGCTTCTTTCGACAGGCTCCACACCGCTTCCGCTTAGACTTCCGCTTCTTGACCGGACCGCCAGAGGAGGCTGAAACCCAGAATTGAAACGTAGGAGGGATTAGTATATGGTAAAAAGTTTGATAGTCGCCTGGAATACATTGCAAATGAAACAGCGCTCGCGTACTCAAGAGTTCATTGACCCAAATACAGAATAATGAAAGGGAACTAACATGAGCCCTCCCCGTCCGTATCCGTCGTTTCCTCTCCGTCGGTGTCCGTCTCCAGGTCAGACTCGTTCTCCGACTCCGGAAAATGCGTTGTCACCGAGTCCATGTCAGACGATGCCCCAGATTCGTTGTCAGACAAGCTCCCAGAATCCTGTCCACTAGCGTCAGCCGAAGTCCCGAGTACCTTGTCCGACGACGGTCCCCCAGCCTTCTTGTCAGCCGGCCCTTCGGAATTCTTGTCAGACTCCATTGCAAGGCAAGACGTGGCAGACCTGCGACCCGACGTAGCTCAAATGTTAGAAAAAAAAAGAGATAGAAAGCACGTACGTCCGAACTCCTCGAGCGCTGAATTTAAACTGATGACGGAGGGAGGATCGGCTATTGTTGACACAAGAGGAAACAGGTGTAACTTTCAACTGTTGTTATGGAAACAATGCTTTCTCCCTACATAACTATTTATGCTTTAAGATTTAAGATAGGCTACACGCGGATTTCAATAAAAATTATTATTCTTAGCCCTACTTCTTTTAAGAGGTCAACAACCTGTAGAAATTGCAAATAGAAACAAGTACTAAGTCTTTGAGGACCTGGCATATCTTTACACCAACAACAGTTTATTTTCCAAATGGTAGGGGTGGAAGTACATAGTGTTACGTAAATAAATAATAGATTAGGCATAGACGGGCTAACTGTCACTGTTCCCAGCGTCAGGTGACGTTTATTAATTAATTTAATGCTTTGGGGGTTTCGGTTTTTCTGGTCCGACCGGAGCACTTGGTGTACTTGATGCTGTGGTGTCCCAAAGCCTCTTCTGTGAAACATTGATTTTGTCACCCAAACTCAAGGCCATGCCCTAGAATTCAAATCATTAGGAATTATAATAAGACCGTACACAAGAATTATATTTCCAAATAAAATCCTTATAATGCCTCAATATTCTATGAGCTCACTTGACTCTTTGCTCTAATCCGAATGTGTCCTGTTACCGGGGCCAATGGATTATCAATTGGCTTCTCAATACTGAGATTAGCCAGAGCATCCTCCCCAAAGATTGATTTGGCATATAGTGTGGCGGCCATGAATCCACAGTCACCAAACATGGCCTGCAAGGAATATAGAATATTAAATACACAACGGAATTAAAAATTTAGGTAAAAAATAGGACCCAATGCAATCAAATAACGTACCTTTTCAGGTGTTAGGCATTGCATATTTGTTGACTGGATTAGATGCTGAAGGTACTGATTCAAATCCTTAATAGTGGTCACTACGGTCACCTGTCAAAATATACAAACTACTTGTAAAACGCCGTCACAGCTTGTAAATAGTATAACAGGTAAGCAATAATATCTGATCGCGTGATAGCTGACCTTGTTCTCCCATTCGAACTCTGCCCACATGCTCCTAAACTCAGCATCCGTGCAAGTGGCAGGCATTATGTAGTCCATAATGTCAATATGAATGTCACTCATCACAACAACATTTCGGTCTGAGGCAGTTCCACTCACGTCGTAAACTGTAGAACAAAATCAGTTATAAATTCAGAGAAATTAATAGAGCAATACGAGAATTGGGCTTACCAATATTTCCAAAAATGACGCCGTTCTCAGTAGAGGCAACTTTGATGCTAGCACGAATATTGGTGAAGTCATGTGGACCAAGGACGAGGGACTGAGGCCTTTCAACTAATTTTAAGTCACCAAGTGTTGCCAATTCCAGAGTGCAATTTTGTAATGTATCATCTGCAAATAGAGACGGCGTTCAGAATGATAAATTACAAAGGACACAATTAAAGCATTCCAGAATGTTTAACTTACTGGTTTGATTGACGATGAGGACATCCAATACGATATCGAACTGGTTCACATTAATGTAAGCTTCAGCATAGACTGGATCTGAGAAGCCAGTAAGCTGCGTAACTTTACTCAACTTCGAGGATGAAAACTGAAAGGAGAAACGAAGCCAATGAAACTATTCAAATTCCAAAGTTATGAATTATTATACCCACGTCAGTATCATCTTTCTTCGGATTAAAGCCGACGGCTTGACTAAGACTGACTTCGAAGACATCTTCCCCATTAACCATGTCGTTCTTGGACATAAGTTGGAGAAATGGAATAGGATCATCGGCCTGAACGGCGATGTGCTTCTTCTTCTTGGTTTTGGAATGAGTGGCTTCAAACTCCGCTTGTTCTTGGAGCATGGAGGCCAGTGCCTCCCGACATCCCGACTCAAACACGCTGGAAACCCTTTCGTTATTATCGGAAAGCACTCGAATACACGTGAGGATCCGGTCCACATCATCAGGTGTGATTGGTTTTAGTGACATGCCTAGGCATCAATCAAAAATAAGATTCTCGACGATGATGACGCGAGACGATAAAACTATATGTAACTTGCTTGGAAATTGCAGAACATACCCGACAAACCAAATCGAATGATGGAAGTCATGACGTACATAACCCCAGCTGACAGCTTGTGTCGCTCGTTCTTAGAAAGACCTCCAGACTTGTCCAGGCGTCGGACCATTTTAGTGAGAGAGGAGGCTAGAGCAGCTCCAATGAAAAAGTCACCATCCTTTAGCAATTTTCGGAGAGCTGGAATCTCATCATCCTGCCATAAAAATAATTAATTCCTCAAACTAAGTTTGTTGAAAACTGCATGTCGTAAAGATTCAAGATATACTAAGAGAAATGGTAAGGTTTCAAACCTTCGTAGAAGCGGACTGCATTGAAAAGGCAGACTGTGTAGCGTAAGTTCCATCAGACGTAACTAAACGGGAGCCTTGGGTTCTCTCGACAACTGGCTTTGGAGCTGGAGCCTCTTCCTTCTTTGATTCAAGAAAAAAGTCTTCCGAATTTGTCACCTTCTTCAGCTCGGACTCCACCAAGGGCAACTACAACGGTTTAACAATTAGAAGTTTACGACTACACATAACACCTAACTGTTTATTTGAATACGGACGCCATTTAAACACTTACTATTTACATAGGTACTTTTTCTATATTGAAAATTACTACTTATTTGAATTAAATTATATTACATGAAATTAGTTAAGTAAATCATTTTTTCTCGTCAAACGAGTCCGTTAATGCGCTGCAATGGATTAGGAAGGAATTAGGAATGCATAGAAAGTGCGTTAAAAAAAGTGTTACAGTGAGAAGTTCTCAAATCAAAACTGTTTTACTGTATATAATTACAAAATCAATAAGTATTGAAATCACGAGTAAGTAATAAAATTCAATTTATATATTACTGGTAGTGATAGATTTCAACATTAATAGTAGCGGTCTTATACTAAGTCTTTGAATATGACATACATATAGCTTACCTCTCCCATACCAGCCTTGACCAAAGCAATAACCGCCTCAACATCGTCCTTCTCCAGGGCAAACTCTCCAAGAATCCAAATTGTTGACCGGAGAACCTTGGAGGACCGAATTGTTGGAAATACTTCCAGAAGCTTCTGCACAATAATTTCCGTCAGGTTTGGAAACAGTTGAACAGCTTCTCTCATAAAGAGCAGAACATCCGTGGCCGCCAGCTCATTTGTGTCCGAAAGGAATTCTGAGAGCACTGGAACAATGCTGGGAGCCACCTCAGGGAACTAATTTTAAAAACAAACAGTTATAAATCAAAAAATAATGCAGATATAGAATAGAAACTATTAGCCTATCATACCTTTACGCAGCACTGATGAAGCGTACGGACCAATAGCTGGCGGTACTTTCCAGTATCATCATGTTCAACCGAATTGTGGGTACGTCCTACTTCCTTTCTCAAGAAAAGCACGGCCTCTGAAACAGTCCTGGACGTAAGCAAGTCAAGGGCAAGATTGAGCGTCTTACGCCGGACTTCCAAGTCCGGAGAAGACAGGATCCTAAGAATGTCCATCACTAGATCCTCCAACACCTTCTCTTGGGCTGTAACTTCCCGGAGTTGTGACAGGCGTTCAAGAACAATGAGCTTGACGTTATTGTCACTTTCCTTGATTATGATTTCGATGTAGCAAGTTGCTGCGGCCTAAACCGTTAAAATAAAATTGATCACGGATCACATCACAATTTAACCTGCTCCTCTATCAGCAGGCTCCAAAAGACCTTGTTAAAACTATTTACCTTAATTGCTGATGGAGCAGTTGAAAGGGTCACCAGAGTACCAGCAGCTTCATATCGGACGGCAGAGCTAGTTGACGCCAGCAAGTTATAAATACAGCGAATGAACTTTGAGCGCTCACCAGGGGTGTGGTGACAAACCTAAAAGTACAATAATAAGGAAAAATTCATTAAAAAGTTCAGACCAAAGTTCCTAACTGATAAACAACGAAGTCTTATACTGAGAGCGCTACGTAGTCACACTTACTTTGTAAATAAGCTCCACAATTACCAACTGTAAAATGTCCCCAAAACTTCCAACTTGTTCCAAACATGAAGTCAAGTAACTCAGGGCCCTGTTCTGATCAACCTGAAGAAGCATCAAAAATGCATTTCGTCTACAAGCCATATCTTGTTCACCTTCGAGAAAATTGGACACCATTTCAGGTGCGTCTGGAATTAAGTTGTCAAAACTCCTGGTAAGGCAGAACAGATAATTTTTAGCACAGTTTCACTAGCATAGTGTAGTACCTAAGACAGACCAATATTGACTGGCTACTCGCAGATTACCATTTGTACAAATGTAGCAGACTTACTTATATATCGTATAAATTGCAAGGACTGCATTTCTTCGAACATAGGCATGCCTGTGCTCTAAACATGCAATGATGGCAGGCATGAGCGGTTCAAGCAGTTCGGGTTCTCGTAGTTTACACAAGAAGCGCAAAGTTGAGCCTCGGATGAACTCATTTGGATGTTGTAAGTCCTATATAAATTCAAAAACCACTTGAAAGAATAAACCATGTTCTTAGACGCTATTGACATGTCCCAAGGGTCTGATTGAAGTTTAGGGTCTAATACGAGACTTCAGGTCGAGAAACCATGTGATGGGGAGAAACAGATACACCCGCGTCTACACGAGTAATACTTTGAAGAGCTTGTCTAACCTTTCGATAAGCATCGCATACTAAAATCATCTCATGAAGAAGCTTCCCATCAGGTGACGTCTTTGGAACAATCTCCCAGTACACTAGGAGTAACTTTTTGATCATGTGGTCCTGGAAAATGGAACAGATAGAGTTAACCAGCAGCTGCTGTGACGACGGCTATGAATATGAATGCTAGCTTAAAAGGTTAGCGAAAATGAGAAGTAGGATCTAGGAGCCGCGCCGCGGTGTGTTTAGTGACTTACTTGCAGTGGTAGGACGAACCGTATGATCGTCATAAGCAGCCCAGGTAATTTCTCTCCGCTAAGAATCATGAAAACCACTTTTTTCAGTGCCTCGGTTTTGGTTTTAAGGTCTCCTTTTTCTGTAAGAAATGAAATGTGCAAATCAAAATCGTTCGAATATGGAAAAAGTAACAGTAAAATTGGGGAACAGGGATAAATAATTAGAATAACTTATAAAAGTCTCCACCTAAGTCACTCCGGAGTTGAATTTCACTTGGCTGCTCTGCATCATTGGGCTGACTGATTAGAGTGTAACACGGCTGTTCACTTAGAGGCACTGCCTTCCTTTCCTTCATCTTACCTTCAGTACCTGCAATTAAGGGAAACCAGACAACTTTATAAACACGAAACACATTATAGGTATTAATATGTGACTAAAATCAGCTATTCAGCTTTCAGATGTTCTAACACTATAGTATTACACGGTTATCACTAACACTTGTGACATTCCATGCGCAATTCGGAAATTTTCCAAAATATGAACCACTACTGCAAGCACATGTACATAATATATCTGTAATATAGCTTACAATTCATCAATTGTTCATGGCATGAAATCTGTAGCTAAGCCTTAAACCCTTCACACTTCACGCGTTGTGCAAAAATGTTTCTACTTCTAATCTACCTTTGGCCGTCTTGTTTATGATTTAATTTACGAATAAGAATCTCGTGCATATATTTGTATTTTGCTGTTGCTAAAATATGTAAGTACATATTGGACACTGGACAGGAAAGATGAATATTACAGTAAAGGATTAATATTGACGGTAACGGCAAACATAAGTATCAGCGAACGAACAGGTAACAGCAAACAGCGCACAGTTACCCTATGCGATGCAGATATCAGCTGTCACGTACACTATGTCTGTGCTGTGTGGCTGTGCTGTGACCTGTGACTGCCTAAAAGATGTTAAAGATCAAGATAAAACATGATCATACGATATCGATATACATCATCAATCACATTACCAGAATATCCTACTTAATAAGTTAGTCTTTCTGTGTATCTGTGCCTCCCTGCGTCCGCGATTGAAGTTTTATGTCAACAAAAAAGGCTCCCGTCCCCGTCTGTCATAGCAACATATAGGCAAGTTGTCATATTTCTATCAGTGGTTTATGGGAACTATGCGGTAACAGGCCATGCAGGAA
>JAQFZY010000943.1:0-19752 GCA_034696285.1 Hypogastrura burkilli
AATATGCACGTAAAAGGTTGACCTTTGACCTACTTCCGACAGTTCTGCATGCCTAATCCTGCATTTTACACACATTTCGATTATTTTGCAATTTATTTATTTATTAATGCAAATTATTTAATGCTCCCCAAAAATACACACAGGCTTAGTCCCAAAAAGAATGAAAATTAGCTAATGTATTACCCAAACAACATGACTTGGTAGGGTAGAATATGAATCCGGTATATATCGATTAAAAAATTTGTATCCTACATCACTACTTGCTCATTTACATATTGTTTTTTGGGTAGCAAAAATATTAAACCATTCAAACAGCTTCCCTGGAGCTCAGTCCAGGTCACATATTATGACCTCCAATGCCCAATACGTAGTTTCTCCAGTTCCTCCCCGCAATTCTCCACAAACACAAACATACAGCGCAATATGGTAATGGCTAACTCCTGCAATTCCCAAGGACCCGGCCTAATGCAAAAATGACTCCCAGTCTCTATAAAAGTGTGTCCTAACTGCCCTACAAAGGAAACTACATGGAATGGCTAAGAAAGGGAAACAGGCCGCTACTGCCGAAGACATTGTCCATAATGGGGAAAGTTGTGAAAAAAAGGCCCTACCAAGTCCCCGTTGGATTTTAGTATTAGGAATTGATGGGTAGGCTGAAATCACATACCCATCGGATCATTCCGATAGACCAAGTAGGGATGAAGGACGAGGCTAGTCTCACTGCCCACAGTCACACAGACACCCAGGGTCCAGATCCAGAGGACGAGGAAGAGACTCCCCGTTCTATTTCTTATGACGTTCACTTGGGACACAGGCCAGTTATAAGTTAGTCCGCGGAGGCCCAGCAGAGGGGCCACCTTCATTTCACGCTCGATTGGGCCGCGGAACTCAGGCCACTAAATAAATCAAGTTCCCTCGGCCCAGGCACAGCCAGAGTTCAAGAGCCTGACATCCTTCTAACTTGCTCCCCGTCCACGGGCACGGAGAGACAGGCCGCCGCCTGGACTTCTGGACATCTCACTTATTATTATGAACTCGGATCTCAGCTACAGCATAATGCAATGGGAAGGGAAACTGAGGGCGTCGTCAGGAACTAGAGATAGCTTCTTGCGTCCAGCCCAATTTCCGTTGGCAAACAAAATTATGGCCAAGTGGTCAATACAGGAGCGGAATAATTTGATTGGTTAATCCCATTACATGTGACTCCGGCTAACGTCGGGATTTTTAGCCTGTATTTAATGGTACATGCCCTTTATTGGGCAGCACTAATATTAAGCCGGAATACAGTATGACACTTGAACTTGACAAAAAAAACACCGAATTTTTTAAGCAGGGCCTGGCTGCAATTAGCGTAATGAAAAACATGGGACCCGGGCGTCCTAGCCTACAGTAGTGCCCGTATAATATAATAACCCGGGTGCCCCAGAGCCCATAACTTCTGGCTCAAGTGCCCATCCCTCTTACACACTTCGCACGCACTTAACATTGAGGGGGCGGGCACTTCACTGACTGGAGCACAGGCCCTATATATAAGCTACTTATATTTCAGTAGCAGAACCAACTGTAAAAAAGGCCGGGTTTTACAATGGACCCGGGCTCCCTTGTCTCCTTAAGCCGGGTAACCACAGAGACTCTGAGCCTGAGAGGCCAGTTTTAGTTTTGGGCGGATGACAAATGTTTAGGACAGGAGTTGAACGGACTCCAGTACAGAGAGGATGACTTGGCTTATAGTTATAATGGAGATCCGGCACAATGGCTTTACTGTGTCAGCCTCTATGAAGCCACTCTCTCCATTATCTAATCCGAGTCACTACTGCCTCATAATCATCATCATTCCTAGGCTTATTTTGACGCGGGGACCTGGCATGCCGGGTAGCATCTAAAAATACGGGATCCCCGCCTTTTGTTGTGCCCACAGATTCCCACAACTATGTCAGTCGAGCCAAGATTAAAAATAGAACTGGAATGGATGGAGATAGATCTTCTCTGGTATTTATTCTAGGAAATTCCGTGTATCTTGTAAGTTACGGTCGGGATATTGGGCGGAATTCGTATGCTCTGAACTTAGTATTGAATTTTTGGAATGTGTGGACTATTGTTTTTAGAGATTTTCGTATATTTATTGTTTGAATTTTGAATGGAATACTATTTAGATGAATTACATATGCGTCAACGTCAACGAAAAGCAGCTGGTAATTATGTACGTTATTGAAAAATCCCCTTTGAAGCTTGATTTCTGGAGTGTCACAAATAAGGAGTCTCCTTTGAGGCAGCGATTACCTATGCATAGCTTATGGGGAAATCCTGTCTTATTTAATCTCACTGGATTTGAGTACGTCAAGGAAATAGGCCGGACTTGTAGTCGACTAACATTGGCACTCAGGCGGAAGTATAAGGATATGGGAGACATATAAGGAAAAGCATAGTAGTTCCCATTCAAATAAATCCCATTCTTACATAGATGGAGTATATATGTTGCGGCTCGTTTAGGAAATTGCACAGTATGCATACAATACACAATATGCATGGTTGATATGACAAGCCGAACTCAATCAGTTCAAAATTTCATATTGAGATCCACTATTTTTACTTATTTCTGAAAGTTGGCTCTTTCAAATGGTACAATATTATATAATTTAACAATGGGTTCAGTAAAAATTATTTAAAGATCCCATTGTTAAATAATTTAAACCGTTCGTAAAACAAAATGTAAGAGCCAAACTGTAAACAAGTAAAACAATGGATTTTGAATTCAACTTCCCAAATTCCCCAATGGTTCTGCATACTGTCCAATTTCCTAAAAATCTACAACATACGCATACGGCCCAGAAGGCAAATCTGAAGTCTAACTTTAAACTCTAATCTGCTTCTGCTGGTTGGCTTAAGGCACAAAAGAAAGGCCCTTTCACTCCGCAGCCAGAGGAATTGTCTTCATTTCCTACATCCGCCGCCTTTGAGTTCCATCTTATCATCTTCCTATGTAGTATCCCAACGTATGCATAGAATCCGTCTGACTTTCTCTGTGTCACAACTAAGAACCCAGGGTTAAAATGTAGAATTTACAAGGCTGAGTCAGAACAGAGCCGGCTCTAGACTCTCATTCCTTTGAACCCTAACTCTCCCTATACTGTCGGCAGAGCTACTGTACTTTATTCCCGAATTCTTTGAGGGGGGAGTATCAATTGAATCACACTTGGGTCTCTTTGAGAACTTTGAGAATTTCGGGTAGTTGCGAAATATCTTTATTATAGTATGCCCAATCCAATTTGGCCGGAGTGCGTAGGCCGGCCGGGCTAAACTTTGCCATTGGCTCTTTCGGATTTCCTTATTTATATGGCCAGATAGCATTAGGCATTACTCAAATCTAAATAGGCGGGGATTGAAGTCCGGAATAAGTGTCGGCGGGGGCCAATGGATTGCTTATTCGTTTAATTCGTCCCAAAGTGCATTTTCATAAGTACGAACGCCTAAGTCTAGCAATTTATTTTGCAGTGGGTACAACATTTCCTATCCTATTTCCTATATTGCCAAAAAAAAGTTCCCGTTGCAACAGCGATTGAACTGTGGAAAGAATGAAATCAAAGGCAGCATTTAGAGTCCAATTAAGACTTACAAGTGGCCAAAGGGTTCCCCCAGTAGTGGAATCAATTATAGGCGTCTCTTATAATTACTGCAACGTCAGCAGTCCCATTGGTACGAGTCTGGGACTCTTTCATGTACTACTTAAAAGAACTAAAGTAAAAGTGGACTTTCACCAGCTCTACAATAAAAACGAGAACCAATTTAAGTAACGAAGGTAATGAAATAAGGACCATAATTTTTGTGTCAACACGGTTTTTGCCTTGTATAGTTTGACACGGGTGCGGGTGGGTTGGGAATCCATACCAAAAGTTTTCGATTAGCCCCTAAAAACAATGCATACAATAATAAATTTTCGCAAGCGCATTAGGATACTTTTTCCGAGTATTTAAGATTTAAATTTTTTAGCTCATATAGAAGTCGATATAATTTTCGTTTTTGTCGAACACTTATAAGTACATAAATAGCTTGTAGTAAGCCAAAAAATATTGGTACAATACAGACAAAAGTACAGGAAAACTGTCAGTTATGTTTAGTCCTACGTCGAAACTCACGTAAAAACAGCAGTTCATTGTATTGTGTGAGATGTGAGATCTTATTTTGAACCCTGAGACAGAAATAGCCAAACAAAACAATACTTATCTTTTGTAAAGCCTGCCAAAGGTTCCAACCATTTGTCTTTCTGTAGGATTCCACACGTGGTAAAAACAATACAGAGACACAGACCAAGTTCAAGAATAACAGTGTCGAACTTTGAAGAATTCCGCCCTTCCAATAGATGTACGTATAACTTTAATTTAAGCAGCAACTCTGCTTTTTTGACAAAAAACCCGTGCCTGATGGTGATATATGTCCAATGTCCACAGAGACAAAGATATATGATCGATCGGAAGGAAAAAAATACGAATTATTACGTATTTTAGTCAAAACGGCATGTCTTCTGAATTCCCACATGTTCCGAATTGTACCAAACAGTTGCTGCTGCAACGGGGTTGGAACTTGGAACATGTGCTCCGGCCTGCAATTCAGCATTTTATGCTTGGAACGTGCTGAGCCGTTAGGTTCCCTTTTATTGTAGCACGTGTGCCTTTATTGTACAAGGAGGAGTTATTAAGATGTGGACTCTTCGAAAGCTGGAATCTGTTTCATATTCCATTTCTAAGTCAAAGGTTTCGGTTACAGCTATTATCTCAAACTGTAATAGTGACGTATATAGGTATAGTACAAACAATGGTATGCAGCACAATTGTATACGTATTTATTCAAGTCAAATGGTGCCTAAGAAGCCGAATTGGGTATATTTTAGACAATATTGCTCCGATTACGTTTCCTTAACGAAGAACCAAATGGTTTCGTGAGCTCTAACCGGATTTATTTGAGACAATAGTACACGAATTAGGTTTGTTTGAGACAATAGTGCTCGGACCCGTCTTATTTGAGACAAAAGTTCTCCATTGTTGATGAGACAATAGTGCCCGGATCCATACTTGAGGCAAAAGTTATCCATCAGTTTTGGATGAGACAATAGTGCACGGAGCCGATGATTGCGACAATAATGTCCGGGTCGGGGTTGTATTAGTGAAATAGTGTCCGAAGCCTTGGATATCTTATTTACACAATAGTGCTCGGTTTGGTTCAGTTTGAGACAGTAGTGCTTGGATCAATTTAGTTATTTACAAACAATAGTGCTCGAATACGTTTGTTTGCGACAATAGCAGCGAGATCAACTGTTTTTAAGACAATAACTCTCGGATCAATTTAGTTTGAGACGAGAGTGCCTCCATTGGTTCTCCTTGAGACAAAAGGCCGGATCACACGTTTGTTCGAAATACATAAATAGTGTCTGGACCGTGTGTTTGAACCAATAGCTCCCCGGTTGGATTTGTTTGGGACAATAGTGCCAAGGTCGGGTTATCTGGGGACAATAGTGTCAGGATTCGACTATTTAAGACAATAATCCATTTGAGCACAGAACCTGAACATTTAAACGTTGAACTGTAGTCCATTGGATTGCCCGGCCTGAAGGAGTAGCGGAAGATAGTAGCTGACAAGGGGAAAGCCCCGCGTTCCAGCTGCTGGACTCTATTGAGCCTGTGCCAGCTGTAGTTTATGCCTTAAAGCCTCTGCCAGCCCTTCGTCATGATTATTAGGCCCATCAACTTGACCCATGTTCCCAATTTCGGTCCCAGCCATTCCAAGGGACTTTCGGTCCACTGAGCCGGGCCCCGTTTTTAAAACCCCTTTCCTCCTATCTCATCCATAATCCTCCTCTTCAAATTGGACTTTCTCCCTTCCATTCGAGTGTTGACATAAGTTCCTCGTTCCAGGCCCAGGAAAATATTGTTGTAAATATCAAGCAATTCACCCTCTGCACTCTGCCTCTGGTCAGAAGAGTCATCGGGCTTAAGCCCGCCCGTAATAATAACCGTATTGTATGGAGGCCGACTTAGGCTAGTACAATTGTAGTTGGTTGGGTGGGAAGGGCAAAGGCTCATAACTAAGTCCTTATGATCAGGGGCCCCGTCCGTCGTAATTCGTAATTGCATTTGTCCTTTCTCTCCTACTATGGAGGATATACTTACTCCGAACCTTTCTTACGGAACGGAGTAACTCTTTTCACTATGGATACGGCCAAACCCTGCTACCAGTCACACTGTAGAATACTCTAGAAAAAATCTAGTACTACCATCTCGAATGGGACCCGCCCATGTGGCTCATGAACTCTAATACCGACGGAGGCATAAGTGCTTCGTCAAGCTCTAACTTCTTGAAGGCTTCAACAGAACCGGAAAACTGGCATTAGTTCTAGCCGCCTGACTTCCGGATTTCAGGAAGATGGGCATCCAAATGCATTAGCTTAAGTATAAGTTGAGATATTATTCTGGACCTTATTTTAAAAAGACTGACTTTGGGCTTAAAAAATTTATTCTGGCCAGAAGTAATACTTTTAATATTATTTTACTCTATCTTTTACAAAGATCTGAGTGCGTGTCTAGTATACAGCAGGTACTCTCCGAATGGACCACAGTATAGTAGCGCACAGTGTCCACAGATCCCTCTACGGACTAGCCTTGGACTGAATATTGGAATTTCATCAGATCCATTTGGTTGAGAGCTTCCCCCTTTCCCTTCACTGCCTTGCCTCCCTTTAGAGTTAGAACTTGGAGCCGACTGAGAGGTTAGTGAAGAGGACAACTTCACTTTCCCCGCTTTCTCCATTGTAAATACATACTACAGACTGAGGCTCTATTGCTTCTACCTCTCAAGCCTTTATCTGCCTCCTAAGAGGTGAAGCTTTAGGATTAGGTCCCAAAAAAGTTAACATTTGCTTCTTACGGCTTACCTCTTCCGCCATACTATAGGCTCTACTGGAATTAAGTTATGAGCCATTGACGGAAGAGTACCGCAGGCAGGGACCTGTGATGGAAATCACATAAATCTACCGAGCACGTGGCCACGGATGCGGCTTACCAAACCTTTATACAGTACTTTACGCACAGTTTAGATTTAGACCTGCCATGTAATAATCTAAGGCTGCCATTTAAACTTATCACCAAGTAATTCGAAATCTCTCACCAATTTAAACAGATTTCCTCACCAATTACCGCAAATTACTCACAAATCTTTGCAAACTTAGTATAAGCAAAATATGATTTATCTTAGAATAATTAACGAAATTAAAGCGCTAGAATTCGAAATATTTCAAGACTCTGGCGAGGAAATCTGATTCAATTGGTGAGAGATTTCGAATTACTTGGTGATGATTTAAATATTGCTCATAATCTAAGTGAATAATCTACACTGAGAGGTCCATGAACCATTCCCAATCTGTACATGTTTGTCCAAATAGCTAATCCATAGTTACCAATAGAGGAGCATTATTCCAGAATTAATTATGACAATGCTAAATTCAAGGGTAATGTTTTCATGGTGAAAAAAAAAGTTTTTTCGGATAAACGTACGTGTTTAAATTCAGCAGGATATTTTGGTAGTCCAAACTGGGTGGAGCATTTTGCAACCAAACCTGACTTTTTTAGTCCAATGTACATACCGTGCCTAACTTTTGTAGTCCAAAGTCTAAACCCAACCTCAGTTTTTACAGTCTAAACCTAACCTAACTTAACCCAACGGTAAATTAAAAATTGAGATTAATATAGACAAACCTAACACTCATTCAACTAAAGTACTAACACGGGTTAAATTCTGCATTTGACCTCGTATACAACTTATAACTTTACTCACACGAAATGATTACATGGAACCGCTCTTTTAAAGCGCAGATCTTAATTTGCCTTGAGTCCGCCAAATCCCCATAACGTACTTTCTGTGCTTCTCCAAGCCTCATCAAAGAAGGAAGGCTCAGGATTCTCAAGATGAGTGAGGAGTGAGCCTAATTAAAAACTTGAGGCCGGCTTGCCTAATTTTGCAAATTAAGCCTTCCATCCATCCTAGGCACTTCAAAGGATGAGGCTCTAATAGAATATCCGCCGAGAGAGGAAATTGGTTGGAATTGAGAGGCGTGTTTGTAATTTGAGGAATACACAAGGGCCCAATGGAAACTTGTTAAGGGCTTAAAGGATCCGGTTCCTTGTGAAGCCACAATGTTGCAAAACAGACTAGTGTGAGAGTGATTATAGTAAATGTAAATACTACAAAATCCGTATGTAGATCAGGATCAGGTGCCGGTTGAGTCGACACTTCATAGTTCATATGTCGATCTTTCTACGGCTTATTTAAACGGAATTAATTTGAGGTTGACCCTAATCTTGAAGGCTTTCACCGTTTTCGTACTATAAAAGCTCCTTAGAACTACTCATACTACTATTAAATTCAAAGCCTGAACGCCGCAACTGCGGAAACTAAATATATATGTATGTAATATTTTATGCACATAAGAGGATTCTAAATTCCAACGTAGCCCAACCATGTTAATTAGGTTCAACTTCAAACGGATTTTATGGTTTCCCACAATTTACATTTCTCTCTTGCCGCTCTGTATGTTTTAAGGTAGAATTGAATTTGGGCTTCGGAGGTTGCGGCTCCGGAGGTTTTCGAATCATTTCCCAATACAGTTTTCGGCTCCCTTAATTTTGTAAATGGGACCTGCCAGGCCCAGGCACTAGGCTTTCAATTAACAGAGAATCAATAGGGTGGGGATTGTCCCATTAAATGGGCTTAATTACAGTTGCGACATACAATAAATTGTACCTGTTAGAGCCTAGCCTGAAGTGCGAAGTGAACTTCGTATGCTCGTATACATTAAATTAACCCGTGAAATACGGTGTGGACTGGGACCTTATATTAGTACTAGTGCTCCAACAAAAATTCAGACTTTAAGAGACTTTAAGAGAGTTCAGCAAATATAGGCTTTGCACTCGAATGTTTTAGTCGGTCAATACCGGATTCATAAACGATTTATTTCATATATTTCAAGGTGTTTGACAAGATGGCGCTACTTGACGTACAATACAAAACATCTGAAAACATGGCGCCACAAGACTTGGAGGCCCAGTGTAGGAGAAAATGCTGCCCATAAGCATTTCACGCAGACGCAGAATATTTTTGAATCTTCAGAAATAGCTTTTAAATTAAACTCGTATGCTGTTTACATTAGGCAGAACTTGCTCAGCAAGAAAGATCATTAGGATGCGGAGTGATCCAATGGGGACAGACAAGTATTTATGAGCCTTGACTTCGAGTTAGAGGGAGAAACTAGGAAAAGTCGGTTTTCTTAGTATTATAGTTTTGTCTTTGCTTCAAGTTGAATTGTATCTCGTCCCTTCATCATCATCTGTGGCTCGATTACATCTCCAGCCTGAGTTCCGCCTCTGTTTGTCTCCAGTTGTTATAACTGCCTATCTTCTGTCACATTAGACGGAACCAACGGTTCCACCGTCGAGTACAGTAGCTCCATTTCATTCTATTTGCATTTTATGTACTCCTGTCCTCCTATCTATCTGCCTCCAGCTTTGTCTCCACTAACTCCAGCTAAATATTAGGAACGGTGCTACACGCCCTTCTTTCAAAGAAGCGTAGGATTCGTCATGCCCTTCCGTATATTTCTTGTTTTTTCTCCTATTTTCACATTTGACTTAAAATTGAAACGGAAGAGCTATGCTAGTAAACGTTTGGCAAAAATTTTATTCGTTCATAACTTATTGGTGATGTCAGGCAATTAAAACCCGTTCCAGAAAAATACCATCTCACATCATAAATATGAAACCATTTGCGTATTACTTAAATGCGCGTTATTCAAATGACTACTATCTGATCCTTACTACCTACTACTATCAGAGTTTTATTACTGCATCTGCTATTAATGCCTCCTTCGCTAAGCACTTGTAAGTGCCTATAAATAGATACTAATATTTAAAGTTATGCCTAGTCATAAGCATCCTGTGCTAAACATCAATTTTTTATAGGCACACATAAATGCGTTTTAAGCATTTCATTTTCAAGCCATTAAAAGTTCTTATTATCCCATCACATTGGATCTTGGGTCCTACTAAATATTCATATGCTTTTAGATGGGTATCCTGTTTCCGGTCTGAAGGGAAGGAGCACATTTATAGCATAATTTTAGAAAGTACCGGGGATTCTTTAGGCTCTACACTTTTCTGTCTGTTTCGTTTCGATAACTTACGGAACCGCTCACATATACGATAAAGACATTTACTAACGGATACAAAATATTTCAGAGACATTAACGCTGTACGGTCAAAGGTCGAGGTCGAGGTCAATTACTTTGCCTGTATGGTGCCAATAACTGAACAGCCTTCGCATCGGTTCCCGGTCATAAGCAATTACAACAACAACAACAACGGACAGTGTCAAAGCCGATAAGCTACAACCGGTTATCTGCAGCGATAAACAATTGCCGGTAAATATAAAAAAAAAGCCACAGGTCAACGTTCTTACAGCTATTTGAGTATACCCATTTACAACGGTTTATTTTATAATCCTTTCATCTCCCTATTTTTCTTCTTTTATAAACGGAAAAATAGATACACATACAGAGTTTCAGTTGAAGTGAAACTAAACTACTCCTTTCTTCCTTTCCGTCGGCTTCCTTCAATGCAGCGTATAATGTCTCAAAGTGGTGTAGAGAGTCCTCCCGGGTCCTCATCCCATAAAAGTAGCATTTTGGGCCCTTGGAAGTCGTTGAGCGAATAATAAGTGAAGATGATCGATATGGAGGGCACAAAGGGAAAGCGCGGTCGGCTTTGCATTCATAAGGGGATGGCCTTAGAAACTATCTGCCCGGCTCATTTTCATATTTTAAAAGAGCTTGGGGCTGGGGAGATAAGGCAAAAGGAGGCCGTAGCCTCGCCTTACGGCACCACAAAAACGTTGGCCTCCATAGTGCAAAATAAAATTCGCGAACATTCTAGTAACCCCAAAAAGGATTAGAATTTAAGAATACAAGCCCCGGAGTGCTCCAGAGATAAGCTTATCGTCGAATTAAAAAAGAATTATAGGAACCGGGCCAGGCCTATTTTCCCTCGGTTCCATTTTCTCCCGACCCGACCCCGCGTATTATAATCGCCTTTAGCTTTTGCTGGAAATTCGCAAAAAGAGAAGAAAAGAAGGAGAATGAAATGAAATAGGAACGGAGGCCCTTGCCAAAAAATCTTGGAGGACGTGAGAAGTTTGCAAAGTCTGACTTTACCATAAACCGCCTTAAAACGTGGAGCATGTACTTTATCCGCCTGTCTAGACCTATCTGTATGTAAACCCACTGACTCCCTTCTTCCGCTACACTGATCAGGCAGCACGCAGAATTTATAAATTATTGTGAATTGCAGATGAGCTACCATGAATTTTATTTTTACTTAGTATTAGTGTTTTCCGAAAACATACTTTAACCCCGAACAAAATTCCAAAAAATTGGACCATCGAATTCGAAAATCAAATATTTCTAAGTAATTTCACCCACGTTCGGGATTTGCCACGGCCCAAGGCGCAACTGTCACAAGTCAGCCTGGAACTCTCAGAAAGCTGATTTATAGCTTGCCTCCAAAGGCCTACGGCCATCTGATATTTACAATTAGTAAAGTAAACAATTAATACAATTCTGGAGTCTGACGAGAACTGTGAACTGCATCTGGGCCCGCCTGTTTTCTACTCTAGCTGTAGGCACCTATAGGTATAACACAAAATATGGATCTTGTAAAAATAAACGCAGGGGCTCTAGGTCTATCTCTAGCCGTATGGGAATAATAGGTTTGAGTTTCACTTTCATCTTGTGAAAATAACAGAAGCCTTCCTGCTCCCTCTCGAGCAAAAAAAAAATCTTTATTTTTTAGGAACAAAAGTAAATATTTACTTGTTCCCCATCATCAACTTATGACATGAAGTTTGGTTCCAGTGGTTGAGTTTCTGTACTTGTGGGAGCATAGCTTACATTTTTATCCTATAGCAAGGAAAGAGTGAGTTTCCATGATTTTCTGGTAGAAGGTAGAACAGAAGATGTTGATCTATCTTATGGCTTGTTTTTATGGTTGACCAAAAATATATACTTTAGCAACAAATGATGAAAATGAACAACTTTATATTTTAACCAAGCAATACGGAATATGAATTGGAACGAAACCCATATAATCCGACTAAAAAACAGTTTGCCAATATATATAATTCGCGAATTTGCATATTTTGGTTCGGGTTAAAGTTTTATACTTTTAATCAACAATAATATGAAGTCGTACAATATTTTTTCTATGAAGACTCTGGGAACGACAAAGCAAAGAACGCTGTAGTCAGCGTCTAGCCGGCCCAACTAACACTTTGATTTTATGACTTACTAATGTCAGGGGCTGGGGTCGTAGACATAACTTGACCCTAACCTCGAGCCCTGCTGTCTCATCCCTTTCCAGCACCTAAATAACATTATATTGATCCTCAAGAAGTGCGTGGCCAGGCCAGGGCCTAACTTTAGCCTGTTTATTAGTAGGGACTTTCCCGTATTTATGGCCCATGACAAATAAATTGGGTCCCTCGGCTCGTAATTTCTTCCATGCTTTCTCATATAAAATGGGGGAATAAAACGGAGTGGCGGAATAAACAAGTCAGAGTTCCCCAATGCCTTTAGAAAGTGGGAAGATAAGTTAATATGTTCTTGGGTCACCGTTCGGCCAGTGCACGGCGTGTCGCGCCCAAATAGTTTTATTTTTTATTTTTTTTAAATAACTAGTTGAAGACTATGAGTTTTCACTTGAGAATTCAGAAAAGTTCATGGTTCTGGTTACAATTATTTAAATCAAAGGCATAGGTAGGCGGAGAAAATAGAATAGAGGTACCTCAAAGGAACCTTCTACAAGCCAAACTATTTCAAGACTACTACTACCTACGCATTTAGCATTCACAATAGCTCTTGACTCAGGTTACAATTATTAAAGTCAAAGGAAAAGGCGGCCCGAAAAAAATTGACGTAAATCAAAGGATCCTTCAAAATGCCGTACTATTTAAAGATCATGCATTTTTCGTTCACAATAGCTCAAGGCTCAGGTTACAATTATTAAAATCAAAGGAAAAGGCAGGCAGAGAAAAATTGAGGTAAATCAAAGTAAACCCTCCACAAGCCAAACCACACAAAGGCACGGGGAAAGGATGATTTGTTACTTATTTGTTGACATTTTTCACACGGTGAGCTCCGCTGCCAAAGGATTTCTTTGGGTTTTAGGTTCCCGCTACGACTAGACAGATAAATTCAATAGATTTGCTTTTGAAGGGGAAGACGGAGAGCGAGTGTGAAAATTGGTCAAATTGCGAAAAAGTGGCATCAAAGAAATGCGAAACACGTTCGGGGAAAGCAACACTTTCTCCTTGCCTTGAGTGATAAATGGGCCAGAAATAAATACTGCTTGTCGCTAGCGCTTTCTTCTTCAGAAACTCCAACAATTTTAAAAATAGGCTCCCTGATCTTACTGTACTTACAGCATCTATTTTTAAGAATTAATATCAGTCCTTCCAAAAAATATACTTTAAATAAATAAATATAAAATAAACAAATAAATATAAATATCGAGTAAAAATATTCTCTACTTGATTCATATTCCATGATCATACTGTTTGGTTAACGTCTATATTCGTTAATTTCCATACTTTGGTTTGGGTTAAAATAAGTAATAATACTACTTCATTGGCACTATTACACAAAAGTATTTACTAAATCCTAGCAGCTTGCGTACTGGCTTGGTAGGTACTGGCCGCCTTGTATCAATTTAACACGATTCCTTACACCCATAGTGTCAATTCTGCCTTAATTTTTCCAGACTTTCACCTCGGGACAGCCTGTTCTTTCCGGATCTGGAAATGAATTATAGCCGCAACCTTTCCCGGATGTGAACAGAATGATCAAAAGCAGGCTATCCTTAATATTGAACTCCCTTGACACAGATCGGAAGAATTATGAGCCGGGGCCAGAGCAAGCATTGATCTCAATCAAAGGCCTGGGCCTGGCCTGAATTTACTCTTCAGCTCACGTCCCCGGCTTCATTAACCTCCTTATGCTACATTATAGCCCTAACTGATTCTGAAAGGTTCTTTTCTCTGGCGAGGACTAAGGCTTAAGGCTGGAGAGTTGTAACAAGGTAGATCGGTAGGTCCTAAAATGTGAATTTTAGTGGATCTTTTCTGTTAAGAGCGCAAAAATTTCATAAATAATTCATAGCCGAATAAATTACTCTTTTGACAATGCAGTTGGGTACGTGGCCCGTTTATACAAAGTTATGCAGGTCTTGATCGGATCAAAGTGTAGGCTGTAGACTATCTTGTCTTGCAATTTCCTAACACTTTGTCTCATAAAATATGTATAGCTAGTCAATTTTAAGCCGTTTTGAAAACAGTGTAATGGGATGTAAAATGTCATGCAGAAAAGCGGGTAAGCATGCACATAAGGTTTGACTTAAGCTACAAAAATGTTAAGTTAAGTATGGTTGGATTTAAGCTACAAAAATATTATTTTAGGTTAGGTTTGACTTAATCTACAAAAACGTCAAGTTAGGTTAGGTTTGACTTCAGCTACAAAAAAGTTAGGTTAGGTTGGATTTAACCTACGAAAATGTTAGGTTGGGTTAGGTTTGACTTAAGCTACAGAAATATTATTTTAGGTTGTTGATTTAAGCTGTAACAGTGTTAAGTTAGGTTAGGTTGGAGCTAAGCTACAAAAATTTGTCTAAAAAAAAAGTTAGGTTGTCTTGGATTTAAGCTACAAAAGTGTCAAGTTAGGTTAGGTTTGATTTAAGCTACAAAATTGTGAAGTAAGATTAGGTTGGATTTAAGCTACAAAAATGTTAAGTTAGGTTTGATTTGATTTAAGCTGCAAAAGTTTAAGTTAAGTTATTCCTATTTATACCATATAGATTTAGGTTAGGTTAAATTTGAACCACGAAGAGTTAGGTTAGGTGATCTTTCAGCAAAAACCATTATTTTGTAAGCATCAAAATACAAGCCTTAGGCTTTGTCTAAGTGTTTCACAACAAGACAGGCCTCGCTGAGCTAATTTATGAAGTGGGAGTGGGACGAAAGAGGGATTTTTGCGGGATCAAGCAAAGGGAGAGCCCGTGGGCTCCAACTCGGAAATCCGACACTTTGTCCCAAATCCAGGGAAAACTAAAGTCGTCTAATCCTCTCTCCGTGATGAGGCCTGGCTGGTGGGGAATAGTTCCCGCCTGTTAACCTAAATTAAATGAAGGGACGGGATGGAACTCTCATGTAAGTTTCACCATTCTGGAACAAACAAGGCCGGGCTCTGAACTCTGCGGGGAACCCGAATTTCGGGTAACTGCAAATGAATTGACTGGTACAGACATACAGAGTTCCCAGAATCCTACGCCCTGGTCATGTTAAGCTCAGCTGCCCAGACTCAGTAGTATTTTCGCAAAACGAGAATTTAAATCGCCCGAATCCTCAATACGCATTTCGCATGTAGAACTTGTCTTTTATATGCCAAACCAATTATTTATTTCTCCAGAGAAACTATAGCATTGAACGAAATCAGTTCCTTTATTGGAGTTGTATCTAAACAAACCTAATCTACTATCTGACCAACTTCTTGTAATCCAGACGTAACCTAACCCAACATTTTGTATTACAAACCTAACCTAACGTTTTTTATTTCAAACCTAAGCTAATGTACATTATTTGTACTCTTGACTTCACTTAACATTATACCACCCTTTGTATTATATATCTAACCTAACCTAACTGAAAACAAAACCTAAGCAAAATTCAAAACAGAATTAACGCTTTAGTTATTTGCAGTGTGCGCTAAAAATATTTTTTTGTTTCCGACACGAAAATAGCACTCCCATTTCCAACGTGAAATTCATTTTTTCCTTTGAAAACCAAACAGGCTCCACAGAAATTAAAACTGGATTCTCCCCGCTAACAGCTGGTGACAAGATCCATCTCCAGCCTGTCACTCAGAAGAAGCTTTCCTATCCACAGCCAAAACCAACAGCAAGCCAACATCTTCAGAAACATAAGACATTAAGGACCTATCATAACATTCCATATAAAGGAACCCATTATGTATGTATACCGCACAGCCAGCCACTTCTTTTTTTAATTCCAAAACGGTCTCTCCAAACAGAACCGTTCTGTGGTTTACACTTACAGTTCCGTCCTTTCTTGTGTTACAATGGCAGAGTCCCGGGTACTGCATCATCCTAAAGTGGCTTAAAATCCGAATCCTCCTGCCTCAGAATGAGAAATCTTCTCCAGACATCTTGGGCCAAAAGTATAACAGATGCATGGACACAATTCTTTTTTCAAGGGCCCTTACATAATACAACAGATCATGAGGCTGTAATAATCCCCGGTGTGAGTGCATGCATGCGTACGAAATACATACATTTATTTGTATATGTTTTTAAAAATCTCCTGGTAAATATAGTGAAGCTTGGGAAACTTTAAGACATTTGAGCGTTGGAAGGAAAAAAAAATTGAGTCCATAATTCCTACTCACAGTACGTTTTTCGCTTTACCTAAATATATATTCCAGGGAGAGAATTTAGGGGGAAACTCAATGATCCAACCTGGACGTGACTTGCTTAGCATTTAACGATTTTTACGTAAATTCTGGAAAAGGAACTTACTAAAAGGCCTGATCGTGTGCACGTGGACTTCCTCTTTACAGTTTTAAGGAACATACGTTTTCACTTCAATGTATTCCAATGAGTGTTTTGGAGGATTTGAAACGGAAATGAATCTTCTTCGTCGTGTGTTCCAGCTTATGGGGCGAATTACTTCCGAATTATGGGTTGCTTGTAAAGTAGAAGTTATACGATACACCAAGTTATAAATTAAGGACACAAATAATCCTTATAAATAGTTGTAGCTTATAAATGTACAAAAACGCAAAATCAAACCCAAATATTATTTTTTGACTTACTGTACTGACTACATGAAAATCTTTGCCAAACAAGCCCGCGCTAAAGAGCAACGAGCAAGGGTACAGAGTACAGACACAGGCACTCACTATTCAACTCCGTAACAAATAAACGGCAACAGCTTCTGTACGCGCGAAATGCAATTAATATTAGTGCTGCCAAAAAATGCGGACTTTAGGCAGAAAAATTGGCAAAAAAGGAAAAATGGATTTTGGAATGATGACAAATGTTTTAGTCGTTTTATACAAAATTAATATCCAATTTGAATTCAATACGTGACCTCATTCATATGGTTAGGTCAATATATATAAATAGATTGGCTATTTTCCATACGATCTATACCTTATCTATACTTATAAGCTAAAATATATACCTTTTGGGTAACAATAACTACCAGCCTTTGATGGCTTGATTTGTTCCGCCATCGAACGGGCTTGTTCGCCCATAAAAAAACATAGCGTATAAATACACAGAATTCAGTAGTAAAAATCTTTGTTTTTTAGATATCTTACAATAGCTCGTGCTATTGTATATCCGGTTCCCTTTAAATCATTTGGTTTCATTCCGCTTGTCCTGCCTGGCTACAAAGTTTCCAGAGTGTTTAAGCCCTGCACATCGTAGTGAGAAGAAAGTGAAAAGAGCCAGATGCGCCAATTGCCATTCCAAGGCGTAAAAACAGTGGAGGAAATTTCACCGAAAGTAAATTGGTGAAACGCATTCCCTGCTCCCGGGTTCGGTCCAAGTAGTAGTAATGCATGGGCCTGTCTGCTGGTTAAAGGAACCGAAACCATAAACAATCCGAAGATAAGAAATACAAAGGAATGGCGAGGGCCACAGCCCTCCCGCTCATTCCGAAAATCTAGATCTACGCCACTGTCGTAGGCTACGACTAGAGCCCAAGTACTCATCTAATCAAGTTGAGAGCTAGATTGCGGGACGACGGGGAGCCTATACAGTAAGCACAAGTCAAGAAATAGAGAAGCAGAAATATGGGGAAAATTCAAAGTTCTGATTTTGAGTATTTCCATCAAATTCGGGTTTACTGTATTTGGAGCTTGACTATTCATTCTCATTTATCGTACGGCTATTACTTCCGACAGATTTTCCATTTTCCTAGTATATTTTTAGTTTAGTAAAATCTATACCTACTGACTTTGGTCTAAAACAAAAATTTACTATTTTCATGAAAACTAACTTGCTTGCCACAGAAGCTGCCAAAATTGAAACTAAGAAAACCTAACAAAACCTAAGCGAGTATATCAACCTCATGTTCATGTAACCCAACCTAAATCAGCCCAGCCTAACCTAAGTTAATCTAATCTAACAATCTAAGTTAATTTAACTTTCTAACCTAAACTCAGCTTTACTAGCAACAAAAATAATTTCCGTCTGGAGAATCAGCCCGTTTATTCTTAAAACATTTAATTAGCTAATTTTCACATTTTACATTGGCTTAAAGTCTATATATTCTGGTCACCACTGCTAGTCTTAAGTCCAACTTATTTTTATATATGTACATAAATAGATGCATAGAATTGGAGTTCGTAGTTCGTACGTATATAATGCCTATATGGTAGGCATAGCAGTCTTTAATTCCGGCAGATGCACTTCAACCCATATTTCATCATTACTAATCCTCCCTACCTACTCTTTGAACAATTACTGTATTAAAGGCGGAGGCCCTTCCGTGTCCCACGAGCACTCATTAGGTCCCCTTTCATCAACTCCCGTTAAGCCTGCTAGTAAATAGTTTAGAACTATGCTCAGTATATAAGGCCTATCTGACAAGGTGTCGTGTACTTTCACATTAATTTCAGGAAGGGTAGGGAGCCCGAGTCTTTAAATAATGCCTCATCCTCTTTATCAAAATATACTTACACGCCTTCCTAGGTACTACAAAAATGGAAGGAGGTTCTGGCCTAGCCTAAATGGAGCAATAACATTAATAGGACACGTAAACACGGAAGACAGTAGACGGGGTCCGTGTCCGTGGCCCCTGGCCGGAAAGCCATAATTTAGGCTGCCCTTCCAGCCGTCTTGGATCAGGTGGAATTCACCAGTTACGAGAATATTTATGGCCAAGTTCAGTTTTATTTACAGGAGCCGGGTCTCGGGTTTCAGGTTCCCAGTCTCCCTACTACATAGTTAGGTCAGACGTGCCTGTTCACCTAATAAGCGTACGGCCTCCTTGTCGTCACGCTCCTCGACGCTCACCTTCCTTTCTCTTGGCTTAAGAAAAGGGTTGGAGAAAGTGAGACGGACTTCGGAATGAAGTCGGAGAGACAGTCCCTGTTCTGGACAAAAACCACAAAAGAGGATTACTTCCACGTAGCCTCCAGTTCCCGTAAATCTACACTCAAGTCAACCATTCAGGACTTCAAGGGAGGTAGCCGAGGAACAATAAGGCACTCAGCCGAGTCTCCCCAGCGATTTCTCAAGCCCAAATGATTCCTCAACGCCCACAATGCAAGCAGATCAGTTAGCATTAAGGGCCCACCTACTTTCCACCATCATCCATCCTACAACCGTCCAACCAATTAATTCAACGAAAAATGAGACTTAATATAACTCCTGCCCAAAAACAACGGAACAATTTTTGCACCAGCAAAAATATTACACATTCAGGAAACAGCTTCATATCAAAAATATTACTCTTTTAGGAAAAAATATTACTCGCTCAGGCAAAAATATTACTCGTTGAGGACAAAAATATTACTGTTTCAGGAAAAATATTTCTCGGTTTTAGTTAATGCGTTTGAAACCTCCTCTTGGTTTATTTTTT
>JAQFZY010000944.1:0-19751 GCA_034696285.1 Hypogastrura burkilli
GGTAGGCGTAGGTTGAGAAATACGTCTGGAATCGTGCGTTCAGCCTAGAGTCTGTTATAATTTTATAATAGTTAGACTACGGTGTAAACGTAATAATTCTTTTGCGCGGAGCAGAAGAAAAAATTGAAACCAGGTAGGTATACTTGATTGAATACCAAATTGTTCAATTAAATGTGTTATATCGTGTGCGCGAAGCGCAAGAAAATTTTGAAACCAGGTATATAATTCAACACGAAATCGTTCAATAGAGAGTGTTTGTATCATGTTTGCGAATCGTAAGAAAATTTGTGAATCAGCAAATCAAACTTTTCTAAGTTGGATCAAAAAGGTGGGTGCGGCAGGGTCCGAAAAATCCTTATGTAGATCCCGATCCGCCCTTGTTGTTTTCTGAATCGCGATATGGTAGTACGTGTCTAGAAATGTTTTGAAAATGTTGCTGATTATGAGCTAACTTGGGGTCGGGTTGCCTGGTCAAAAAAACAGAAAACATTATCATCTACTGTTGCACACTCCGTTTCATTTTGTGCGCTTCCTATCTCCGATGTATCTTGCAGGCTATTAATATTGCCCTAGCAACTTGCGTACCGCTCAGACCCAGTTGTTTGTTTATTAACGCCCAAGCAAGAAAAGACGGTCAGTTTCATTTCTTTTTTTGAATCCAAGCTGCACGTATGTACGTGTAAGTGTAACTGCTCCGATTTTTTGTACATACTTTTTATTCTAAGTCTAAAAGATTAATCGAACTTAATTTGATCAGAAAACTAGAATGAACGTGACGTTTATAAAGACTCGTGTGCACTTAAATGCCTCAGGTGAAATGGAAGTTGCACATTCTCGAGCTGGGTTCTTAGTTCCGCCGGAGATAGCCCTTGCAGATTTTCCAGGTTGCATCCCATGTCCTCATTCCCAATTTGTCACGACTTCATTGCAGGAAGAACTTCGTACACCCGCCCTAACTTTCAAGCACACAAGCGAGATGTACTACTGGTTCCGAAGTCCGAGCCGCGTCCGCGGTTCCAACGCTTATTTTCGACTCCGAGATTGCTATGACGCTGGCAGTCAAGTCTGTTCAGCTCGTGAGCGACTTGAAGGAGTAATGAGGTCACAGGGCGTGACTCGGGATATCCTCATGGCTCGTGTGTATGGGGAAAAGCCGACACCGAATACAGGCCGTCGCCTCACTGCTAAGCCTGCTGAAATGGCCATCACCATTCCTGATGAGGATCGGGTTCCAGCGGAACTTGTGGGTGAGCCGGCGGCTACGCCACGCCAACAGATCACCAATCTCACTGGAGGCCATGAGGTTAGTAAGTTTGGGAGCTATACACCTACTAGCGTCCCGTATCTATGGGTTCAGAGTTGTGGGTGGGGTTTAATGGGATATAATAGGATCCCTATGTGATAGGACTTAGGTCAAGTCGGATAAACAAATTGCAAAATTGCCGCCCGTTAAATCCCAGTAAATCTAACCCACTGAGATAGCATTCAATCAACAAAAGATTCCATTACCTCACAATCCCATTAAATCCCACAAAGCACAATCCTACCAAATCATATTGAGCTATTGAATCCCGCTAAAGCACAATCATACTAAATAATATTGAGCTATTAAATCCCATTGAATCACATTAAAGCACAATCCCATCGAATCTCATTAAAGCACGATCTCATTAAATCCAACTAAATATAATTGAATCGAATTAAATGCCGTTAAATCCTGCTACGATGGGCTTTAATCCAGAAAGCGTGGTTTAAAACAACTCTGACTGGGTTATTATTATTGCGCTTTCAGGTCTACCTGGAGGACGATCTGGTCGACCCGCCTGTGCGCACACAATCCTTCGCCGTCATCCGGCCCCTTGTCCGCTTCCTCTTCGTGCGTCCCACCCGTAGTGTGTCCAGCTTCTTCCGGAGCGTTGGGCGCTACGTCGCCAGGAAGCTGAACATCGGGGGCTATGACACCTTCCATTCTACGGATGATCCGGATATTGAGTTCATGCAGAACGAGATCTTTCGTCACCGAGGTGAGGTGGAAGGGATGGAGTCTGAGGCTTCCTTGCAGATCCCCATTCCGGAGGAGTCTGAGGCTTCCTTGCTGATCCCCATCCCGGAGGAGCCTGTTGACATCATCTCCGACACGCGGATCCCCGTTGTTGGAATGGCAGGCCGAATGAGTCCCCTAAAGGTCAACCTTCCGACCATTGAGGAGGAATGTGAGAAGTTGGAGATTGTCCAGAGCGACATGGATGCTAGTCTCGGGAACTTCTGGATAAAGTCACAGTTGGCTTTGGTGGAAGAAGAGGCCGCTGGGGCTGGAACTGAGAGCTCTGCCACTGAGCTCGGAAATTCTGTCGTTGCGGCGGCGGTCGGAACCGACGAGGTCAAGGGAGAGAACGAGGCCAATGGAGAGAACGAGGCCAACGGAAATGTGGAGCCGTCGGGCTCAGAGCTTTTGGAGAACAAGGGGGATACGCCAGAGGCATTCTAAGGGGCTCTCGCTCCGAGCAATTACATAAAGATTTAGTGAATCATTCTACCCACGAGTAGTATCAAAATTAAGCGCGCTCACAACTTTAGGGTAAGTGCATTAGCTCAAACCACTTCTAAATTTTGCTAGCTCTCAAGGGGCCTCAAATGATGATGATCTTTCCAAATTGATGACCGGGTGCAACCTAGGCTATCACGTGATTACGCCGTGACCTACGTAAGGGTTACAAAAAAAAAACATACTGTACTCACGTGACTAAACAGAAATAAAATTGAAAAGGGAATTGAGTGGCCGCTCGCTCTGTTCCTTGGAACCCTAAGTCGTTTATAAGGTTCCAGGGAAAATAGCTGCGCTGTAAATTGTTATTTCGTTAGGAACAGATATGATATTATGTGATATGAGTACTTAGCTGTAATATTAGATTACCTAAGCGAGAACTGCTAACGCGTTAATTAACTATGTAAAACAAGTCCCCGTGTAAAGTGTAAAGACTGATACATTATCGAAACGGTAAAAAAATTCAAAAGAAAAGAAAAGAAACGGAAAAGAGTTTTAAAAAACGTCGAAAAACAAGAAAAAGAATGAAAAATAGTTATATTGAAACTACATGTATAAGGCTAAAATGTATTTAGTTAAGGTTGCTCTATGTATACGTTGAAATAGTTCTATGAACGTTTCCGCAAATGGTTGCTATTGTAAGTACACAATTTAACTCTAGCTATAATAACGTATTTTCCTAGTAGTATTCGTTTTAATATGATAACAGCAACTTGTGAAGATGATGTGTACTTTATCACTTACGTTAGTTATGACTAGGGTTGGCAAACTGGTTTTCGATTAACCGAAAACTAGTTAATCGGCTCATTTCGGTAAACACATATACCGATTTTAGACGAAAAGGTCTTATGGGATGATCAAGGTGTATACGTCCGTCCTTCCGTCTGTCTATCTGTCTGTCATAAACCAAATTGCTCCGTTCACACGTAATTGAGAATAATGAAACAATTCTTGCTTTGCTTCGAAGAGCTCGGTCTACTTGTAATAGCTAAGGCCAATTACCATACGACTGAATTTTTACAACACTTAACAATATGCAATGTATTGCTCACTCCATGCCTTCTTTCCTCTTGTATGCAGCTAAGTCCTGAAAACAAAATATTTAACATGGCTATCTTCACCGGTCACTTCAATAAACGATTGCTCAGTTTTCAGTGATAGGTTTTATAGGCGATCAAAGCATGATTTAAACATCATTATCAAACAGTAAGAAGTGAGTCGTACCAAGCCGTGGCCGGAAAATACATCGAATTTTTTTTATCGAATGGAACTTTCATCGAATTTTTTTTATCCAGGAAAAGTTTATCGACTTTTTTTTGATCGAACTACGTTTGGTCGAATTGCTAAAACTTTATTCACACAGCTAATGACGATCGTAATTTCTACATACTATATACATATATATATATATATATATATATATTATATGTATTTAAAATATATAAAACTGATACAACCAAGCCAATATCAAGGGGAAAATAATGAATTAATATTTACCAGTAGGTGTGTAAGACGTATTCAAACACCTGGAAACTGATTTAAGATATTAAATATGGTCCAGTGCAGTTGTATTATACGTGTCAACAATATTACATAATTTTTCATTGTGCTCTCGATACTTTCATTTAGAAGGGTTGCTAATTCCGGACTCTAGGTTTTCGCATTCCAATTCCCAGTGGTGGTGTTCCTTTTTAAGCAGTTCCACAGCTTTCCACATTGTTGGATGCGAGCCGCTTAAGAAGTTATTCATACGGAAATGCCACCCCTCCACTGCATTGGTTGTGCGGGGAACACCATCTTTAAATTTTTCATAAATGTTCCAGTAGCAGATCGGGAACAAAACGTCGTCCCACGAAGCCCCAATGTAGTATTCATTGAAATATGTGTAGAACTTGCGTAGCGGATGGGTCAGTGGAGCATACCGGCTCCTTAGTTCAAGAAAGCGGATGCTCACCTCTTCCGGTGGAACAAATGGTAAAGCTGAAAGACAGTTCACTGAAATTCTCGCCCTGGCTCCATCCTCCCCTGTAGCTTTATATAGCGCGTAAAATTCGGGGATACTTTTGACGCGCTTTTGGATGTTCTGAGAAATAGACACCCATATAGCGTTGCAGTTGGATATGCCTCTGGGGAAGCTTGGATTACGACTTTCTCGAAATCCGCAACAATATACTTGGGCTCAGACTCCTGTAACGATAATGCTGGAGATTCAAAACTATGCAGCCCACTTGCGAAGCCTACTATTGACGAGGAGGGAGATGTAGCCAGAATCGTGTCAAGCCTGATGGATGACTAGTGCCGCCAGTTTTGAGAGGCCTGGAGGTCTGTGGACATGAGTAAACAGACGACGGCGCTGCTCTTTCAACGGCTCAAAACCTGGTGAAGAAGCAGTACTAAAATCCTCCCAAAGCCCAAGAGAACTTAAGAAGATATAGCCGAGCTCAAGAAGAAGACCAAATGACATGCTTGTAAAAAGTTTGGAAACTGGAAGTCTGAATGTACTGACAAGCAGAGTAAGGCATCGAAACCTGGGAGTGCCTATGTGGCGGGATCTGAGGATAATGTCTGGATCAACGACCCAGGAGCCAACGCGTTACTGTGGAAGGAGTGGTTCTATGAGTATGTAGAATACTCAAAGGCTTTGCCTGTGACAATAGCAGACTACTCCCATATGCATGTACAAGGCGTTGGGAAAGTGAAAGTGAAGGCCCTCAGCAACAAGAATTGGAAAGTGATAGAAATCCATGATATAGAGTACGTACCCGGAGGGGCAAACCTGTTTTCCAAAAAACATACTACTGGGCAAAGGATTTGAGGTCAGAGAGGACAAGAGGGGGGCATCATTTACTACAGAAATGGAAAGCCAGACCTTCAAGCCAAGAGAAGGGACGGTCTGCAGATAATGATGTTCAAGCCTATAGTGAATAGGGCCATGACCTATGCTAAGCTGGTTACATGGTCACGAGAGATTGGGAATAAATACGTAAAGAATGCGGCCAAGAAGCTAGCTGCACATGGTTTGGACGGTCGAAAACACTTCTAATTACGAGCCTGGAGAGTGTCTGCATCCCGACCTGGTGCATGCCACGGTGACTTCGTTTAGAGGAAATAGTTAATTTCTTCTTGTGAAGGATGACAAGACAAGTGTATACTCAGAAGACGTAGGACGAGACTGCTCAAAATGTGAAGGAGATAGTTAACTTCATTAGTAATCAGACGAAGAACACAGTAAAGGTGTTCAGGTCTGACAATGGGACTGAGTTCAAGAATGCCGAAATAGATAATTTCTTTGCGGAAATAGGAATTCAATTTGGACTGAATGTTTCATACACAAATGAACGTAATAAATTCTTGGAGAGAAATGTACGTACAAAGCAAGATTTAGCAAGAGCCATGCTGTGTCAGAGTCAAGTTAGCCAGCGTCATTGGGTCGACGCTATACGGACTGCATGCTACCTTTTGAATCGGACTTTTAGCTCGAAGAATACTGAGAAGAATCCATATGAGATGGTTTTTTAGAAATAAGCCTTCTAAGAAACTTGGAATTATGTCCACAGGGAACAAAAGCGGAGAGAACTCAATTTCTGGATATGTGGATACGGATTATGGATCAGACAAGCTTTTCAGGAAATCAACAACAGGCTGCTTGTTCGCCTTTAATTCTGCCCCTGTGGTTTGGATGAGCAAGAGACAGACTTGCATTGCTCTGTCATCGACGGAGTCCGAGTTCATTGCCCTTGCACAAGGTGGGAAGGAAGCTGTTTGGATCTTAAAAATTTACTTGGAACTTGGTATGGAATCATTAAAGAATATGCCGATTTGCCTGAGAACTGACAGCCAAAGTGCGATGAAGTTAGCTAAGACCCCGGAATGCCACGATAAAATGAAGCACATTGACATTCGCCATCATTACATCAGACGGCTGGTTTAGTCGCAGCAAATCAGCCTTGACCGCATTCCTGACAAGAAACAGCCAGCAGACATACTCACTAAAACAGTTGTAAAGGATATCTTTTTGAAGAAGAGGGACCTCATGGGGCTCCAACAGCCACCACGACATACGGAGAAAAAAAAGGCCATGTCCAGCTATAAAGCGCACCTGAAAAGGCCTCACCAATGATGATTGCTAGGCTAAATTGAAGACAGAGAGTCCCGTTTTATGGAAAAGTAATCATGATCCTGTGGTTGCTGGTTTTAATGCAATCAAAATAGCGATGCGACTCATATCCCAATGCACCCTACTACCGATGGAAGATATGGAGCCAGGATTGAAGAATTCCATGACCAGGCATTGTACAAAAACGGAGGAAGATCTGTTTCTAGTAAATTAGAACAACTGTGCGCACATCAGACGAGCATCCTTGGCAGAGACAAACGATTTATTGTGGTGCTGGAATCATCCTAATTGCTGTAATTGCAAGTGCTGGGAGGCTATACCATTTCTCAGACGTACCAAATTGAAATCAGAGAGACAAAACTAAGACAAACCTTGGATGACCTAGAGAGGAAAGTTTACGTCGGCGATAAGGAGATGAAGGTCCTTCAGATGGAAGTAATTCGAGTCACGTCACTGATAAATCAGCTCATTAATGACTTCACCATTTATCATTCAATATTTTCTATAGTAGTGTATACCTGATACATGTAGTATATATTACATGCTGACCCTGTATTGGCCCTGTATTGACGAGTACTTATAGAACTGACAATTGTTAAATAAAGCTCACTCTTCAATATGGAACCGCTGAGTTATAAGCGCTATGGAGCAGAGCCGGAGTCCGTCTTATAACTGAATTTTTTTAGCATAAGGACGACGTATTTATACAACTACAGGTATCACAGGATCTACCTGGGTAGTGACCTGAATACTTGCCTTGACTCGGCAACTCTCTCTTCAGAGAGCAGACAATAAAAGTCCCGATAGGGGACTACATACCTAAAGTTTTCTAAATATAAACTTGTTGTTTGTGAAAGCCTTCAACACCACCCTCAAACAACGAGCTAATATTCTATGAAGGTTACTTAGGGTCTTACATATACTAAGTAAGGTACCTTCAATATTAACCTAACATAACAAATATACAAATTGTAAAGGTTATCCAAGAGGTCATAAGTATCTACTTCCCGAAAATTCCGTTGATATTAATTTCTAGCATAAACTCTCAAATCACATTTAAAACTAAACACTATAATTAACATGAACATCATTACAATCGATTTCGTAATAACATCTCAAAGTATAAAGTAGTACTTTGATTAGCATTAAAAATTACAAAACTAATTTCTTTAAAAAGTAACAATTAGATTACTCTCTTCCTGTCGGCTGTGATGCTCTGCTGAACCAATGTACCTTCCGCCTAACGGATTCCAGAGCTTCAGCGTTTTTCTGGCAATCCTCCCTGGGTCCCAGCGTCCGGCTCGCAAAGTTCCTTTGTTCCCAGCGTCATGCTGTCCACCCTCTAGGGTGTCAGCGCACTAGCGTCCGAGCTCCTGCTGTCCACCATCCTGGGTACCATCGTCCGAGCTCCTGCTGTCCACTCTCCTGGGTACCATCGTCCGAGCTCCTGCTGTCCACTTTCCAGGGTTCCAACGATCCAGCGTCCGGGCTCTTTCTGTCCACCTTCCAGTGTACCAGCGATCCAGCTTCCGGGCTCCCTCCTGGGCTTGGACGCACCGGTGTAGTCCTTCTCGAACCCTCCGGTTTGTCGGTCTCGTCCGACTGCCACCGTTTCCCGCTGTGACGCAAACGACTTGAACGTTTCCGTCTAGTCCTTTTCGAACCCTCCCCTCAACTAGCAGCGTACTACTCACTGTCATTTAGGGAACCTGCTCAGAAGGGCTTCTGTCTTCTCAGCAGAAGAGCTACCATGCATGATAACGTGTTGCAATGACGACTCTGTGATGAAGCAGAGCCGGAGTCCGTTTTAGAACTGAGTTTATTCAGCATAAGCACGACTTATTTATACCACTACATGTATCAGGATCTACCTGGGTAGTGACTTAAATACCTATGAAGACGCCTTGACTCGGCAACTCTCTCTTCAGAGAGCAGACAATAGAAGTCCGGTCAGTGGAACCTTCTACAGGACTAAAGTGGTCTAAATATAAGCTTGTTGTTTGTGAAATCCTTCAACACACTTTAAAAGACTGGAATCTGAGAGCTTTGTTTTCCTTTATCTAAGCATCTTTACTTTATGGCAAAGAAACAGTTCACTGCTATTCAAATTTTTTTCTGATTTTCCTCTGCTTATACCTTTTGGTCCCAAGCTGCTCAAAGCAGGCATTTTTACACGTAATCGGTTTTTTGGTTACCACAACTGAATTGAAGGTTTAAATGGATTAGTTGGAACAAATTCATATAATGTAGGCAAATTCATAATTAGTTTTAAAATATTTAAGTTATATTATGTACATATGTAAATGTATTTACGGTTATATAAAAAGTGTATTCTTTGTCTGTCATTCCCTGAGAGGATACGTATCTTTTCTCCTTGACAACAGAGAATGCGTAAATAAAGAAAATACGGAAAATTTACGTCCCGTAGGGTATGCATTTACACTACCCCTAAAATCCCTCAACCAACGATTGTAATCGAACGGCTCAATGTAGACAAAAAGTAAAAGCAGAAAAATTAATCGGAGCAAGAACTCCTTGTACTTTTCATTCTCAAAACTTTATATTCCATCTCAATGACCCTTAAAAATGATATTTTATGCGCAGTTTCGTTCTTGACAACTTTCCTGGTAATCCCACTCCCTCTCACACTGAAATTATCTATCCCCGTGAAAAATTAGCTATCAAACAAACTTTATATGACCTCTGTCGGTCAAAGGGATCACGAGATACGTGACCTTTTGTAAAATAACTACCGTGACCTGGGCCTAACGCACGTTTTCATATGGAATTGTCAAGTCCTTATTGTCTAGGGGTGCAAAACGTCATGGCAACATAATATATCTTTGTGTGCTCATATCTTATAAACTCAAATTGTGCTAGCATTACGTGTCTGTAACTAATTATTACTATTTTGTGTTCTAAAAAATGCAATAAAAAATTCCAAAATAAAAAAATGCACTACAAAAAGAGCAAGACAACCCTGAGCTTAGAAGTGCACTAGAAAGATAGAAACAAGCTTAACCGAACCCAAGTTTAATTTTTGTGTCCATGAAGGTCCTCTGCGCTTTAAGTATACTATTTACAGTAGGTGCCTATATCAATTCATGTCAAAGTAGGCACGGAGGACCTGAAATGCGACGCAAAAATGGGTTCACTTTAGGTTAAACTTGGGTTCGGTTAAGCTTGTTTCTATCTTTCTAGTGCACTTCTAAACTCAGGGTAGTCTTGCACTTTTTGTAGTGCATTTTTTTTAAAAAAAATCTGTTTACTGCATTCGACCTTAGAACTGCAAAATTCAACTTTTAAGAACAACCGATTACGCAGAATTAGGATATAAATTTGCAATGCATATTTAGCAACCGTTCTCGCCAACAAGGTTTTCAATACGTATTTAGCAACCGTTCTCGCTAACAAGGTTTTCAATACGTATTTAGCAACCGTTCTCGCTAACAAGGTTTTCAATACATATTTAGGGTTTACGCATAATTACTTCTCAAATTTAATCCGAAGAAGCTCATGCCAGGAATAAATAGGTTAAAGAAAGACCGGTTTTAAATCCGGTTAACGGGCTTTTTCTCTGTTTCCTAACCGAAAAACCGGTCCTTACAAAGTAGACCGGTTTTGCCAACCCTAGTTATGTAAGATTAGGATAATTACGATTTTATCCAATTTTAGAATTGTTATCTCTTTATTTTTGACTAGATTCGTAACTATTTATATTTAGCCCTTATGTTACTGTGATGTGGGAAGATGGATATATGCTATATTAATAGCCTGTGATCTTTTGAAAGCTAATACCTATTAATTCGACCTTCGATATTATGTCGTTTTAGTGTTTGCACAACTGAATAAATAACGTGAACCAAGTATGCTCATATTTCATTGATTCCCGTTGGTTAGGTAAGGTTGGGATGGCTTGTACGGATGTTTTATGTTAGATTAGGTTTTTAGAGAGTTCTAAAAAATTGTGCATGCATGGAAAATGCTGCTGTAAATTGTTAGCGCCTCCAGTTTTAGATAGTTGCTGTTATTGTCATGAGAATAAAATATGCTTCTAGACAAGTACACATAATTCGAGATTCAAGGCTGCAATGGAAGTTTGAGGGGAGCTGAAAAATGAAATGCTAGCACTACTTTAAGCCTGGCCGCTACCGTCGGCCGGCTTCAGAACTCTGTGCTTTTACCTGTACCAGAGACAGAGATCCTGGTCGGGTCGGAGGAGTCAGACCTGTCAAAAGCTTAGGAATTATGAAGACGCATAATAGTAAATGTATGTAGATAGACGTCTCATTCTTTCCGCTCATCTCTTTCCCTATTTGCCATGGTTTCCTCCCTTTTTAAGAGAAAACTGAGCATAGTTATTCCTCAGTCGGCTGTTACCTGAGCCTGCCCGAGTAACCATGTTATATGATTTATGTAAATGTGGCGGTTAGGTAAGACGTAAGGATAGTATCCTCCTCCGCTGAGAAGGAAGCCTGATTCGAGTATAAAGGAGCTCTTGATGAGTCGACGACATTCGGTCCCTATAGCTCGTCTCCATAACAGAAGATGTCTTCCGTCTTTCACCTCAACTAATTTTTGATTCTTTTGAAGGAGGCTGCACGGACATGTAGGTTTTCACAGCAGGCGGCTCTCAACAATTGTACCTAACTTGAGAAATAGAAAATAACACTCGGATGCTCGTACCGCATTTGAGCTTCCTTCACAAAAATTAAGACGTTACCCATTTTATTATTACTTATTTTTTGTCTAGTTTACTCCGAGGCTCTCCGTGCTAAATCAAACCGTGGCGGAGGGAGGAAGGCCTTATACGGAACATGGAATCGAAGAAAACGTCCCTTCTTCTCACCTTTGCTCCAAATCATCATTTACTCCTTATTTTTACACATTGTAGGTAGGACTTTACTCGGATTCGGATACTCCTCCAGTCCAAATACGCTTTTGGCATACACGGCACAAAGGAGCGTATAAAATATTTGAATATTAATACATAGGCTGCATCTATGATTTTAAAGAGTGTAAAAACTCGTTTACCTCAATTTACTCGTACAATATTCGGCAGTTGTTACAAAGCAATATTCAGCTGTTGGGCTGAGGATATTTTTACATTAAAAAAAAAGTGCGAGTATCGTATATATTTCTTCAGCGTGAAGCTTTTACATATAACTGTAAGAGGGGTTTAATTATTTGTACCTAATTTTGTAAATTTGTACAATGTACCTACCTAAATATTGGTCATTTTTAGACGCACATTTATTTAAGGATTTCAGCCCTATAACCTTGGGATTCTTAAGTTTGTAAAATTATACAACAAACTCCAATTGCACTAGCTCCCGGATGCCGATATCAGGTTCTATGTATTAGGTAGGCCGTATGTTCATTATGTTACAGCAGAAATTACATTTATTTATAACTGCGATATTTTGGGATCACATGTTTAATATAAGGAATTCGAGTCCCTATTCCTTTGTAACCTAGTAAGTACTATTTCGAGCTCCCTTCTTCTAATCCCAGCTCCGAAGAATCAGCCGTAGGTAGTCCCATTTAGGAGTAACTCATCGAATCAGACAAAAAGTGGGAACTAATTAATTCGTCCATATGTTCCTCCATTGTGTGGGCCAAAGTAGTTAGTAATTCATCCATTCCGGACTCCGTGGTCCATCGGGTGCGGAGCAGGATGAGCAGCATGATCTTATTCATGAGAGTCCTGCTTTCTTCTCCAAAGGGAGTTGGCCATTGCCAGGCTATCTTAATTAGGGAGAGCGCACAAAGCAGCAGTGGCATTCTGGAAGGCCTTACAGATGGTGTTGTTGGGCTGTCGTATTTAGAAATTAGGCTCGCCTCCCTCTGGCCGCTTACCAGTTTCCCCGGATTCAAGTCAGTTGAATAGGCGTGGTGGGGCTGGAGCGGAGTGTCGAGTCATCCACCTGCTGACTGGGCGGATGTGAGTCAACTCCCGCAATCCAACAATTGATTCTTGTTAAGGGACTCACTCGGAGGAATCCGATCCAATTTGGACTACGAGCCTCCTCTTCAAAAGGAGAACTAACTGGTGGAAGGGAATCATCATTACTCTTCTCGGGAATCCCAAGCCCTTTCAGAGGAGGAAAAAATGCATTGAGCTATATTGGACTACTAGAAGGAACTACCAAATGCATCTCAAAGATTAACGACGTCATCTTCGGGACTATTTATTCAAATTGGACCTACTTAATGAATATTTGGCTCAAGAGAGGTAATAATTATAATTTTATATTGAACTTGCCTACATAGAGTTTACAGAACTACTGTACTCACAATTCAAATTGTAAATTCTGTTGCATGGTTACTGATCACAGTACAGTTTGACCACAGATTCTTTGGTAGCCAATTGGATTGTCTCTTTATTACCTGGCATTTCAGCTGTTCCAATACACGATATCGCTAAAATAATCTGCAATTTGTCAATGCTAATATTATCTGCTGGCAAAATGAAGTTAGACCTAATTAACGTCTTGTTTCCCTGTAGCACTTGTAGTAACCCATTCCGACGTCTTTGAGCTTATTTATATTATATGTAGATTATACTTAGGCCTTTAGTACTTCAGACTGAGGTGCCAAAACTCTTGTTTCTAACATTTATGAACTTTCCGTAGGCTGAACGTGTGTGTGGAACGAAGGCCCGACGCTTTTTACTAAATCCACGAACCCGCCTCCATCTAAAGACACGCCACTACCGCCTAAGAGGCCGGTCTTGTCACATTGGAATGAGGCTTGGTTGGGACCAAACACGCGGATTATGAAACTATTACCATATACGTACCCCAACCATGTAATTATAAATTATATGAGAAGGAGTTCCGAGTGAAAGGCCGGGAAACTCGAAACATTTTTACTTAATAATATGCCTTGAAGTCAATAGCGAGCTCATGGAATACGAACAGGCTATATTATGCGGCGTTTATTTGAGTTGCGTAAGAGCTATAAACAATCATCACTTAATGCTCTTTTATTTCCTCTTATTCAAACCAAAAATGAATCAAGTAGAAAATATGGCTCGGACGATCCGGGCCTTCCACCTAACGTGACCAAATCCTTCACGCACAATTAATGCCTGTAGTCGGCACTTTAAAAAAAAATAGTGGAACCGCAAAAATTGTATAGGAGTAATATTTCGAATTTTAAAATGACAGATGAACACGAGTCGGTCGCCAGCTCCTTCCCACCTTTTTTTTATTATTGCTTTCCACCATGCAAAAAAGTATGCGATTGTGGGACGAGGCGGGTCCCCGGCGTCGTGAGCAGTAAAATGTTGCTTTCTAAACCATAGCTATTATTTATTTTATAGGCACTCACCACTGGCAGGCCCGTCTCCGTTCAGCCCGGCCCACTTCATGTATGGCCAAAAAAAAGTAAGTACTAACCAACCGTGGACTGAGTAATAGGTGTCATAAATTAATTTCAATTTTGGGCTTTGCAGAAAACGTGAGAGATTGATCTGAGCTGGCCTATTACTGAGCAATTATATATTGGAATTGATGACTCCTTAAAGAATCGCATGAGAATCAATCTGCATTATTATGCCTGTAAAGTACTATAGCTAATAGTAATAGCAGAAGTTGGAATTTTTTAGCAGCCTTTTATGTTCTTACGAAAGTAAATTGGCATGAGCCGGATCCTGAAAACTGACACTTCGTAAAAGGATAAATGTGACTCCGCAAGTTGCTATATTTAGTAAACTAATAGGGTTCTCCATTATGTGTCTCAGGATAAGTAAGTAGGACTGGATCAACTATCTGATCATCATGGGCTCAGTTTGCATAAATGTCTCAAGTTCCTGTAATAAATACCAATTCCTCTTAGTCTAATTTTGGGAAATATTAATAGGCGCGTATGCATTTATTTTGAGTAAAAAAAAACAGAACTTTTACTAAACAGAGAGCACTGTAGCATTCAATGGAATAACTTCGTTTTCGTTGTTCAAACCTAACACAAGTGAAAACAGTAATAACTTAATCTCATACATAGCATAACTAAATATAACAAATTCTCACCTTGCCTCTCGATGAAATTCACTTGACTTAGCCTTTTATTTTAAAATGTACCCATGTTAGATATGTGTTATCCTACACGAATTGCTCACTTCAATTACCAGTGGAAGCTGTAGTTTAATATGTTCGGACGCATATCCAAAATTATTGGAAAGCAAATCAAATTCATACAAGTTTTTGACCGAATTGTTCGAAAATTCTCTTATAGCCTAAATTAACCAAAGCTCTTCAAAACATCTAAGCTCACAAGGCCTAGTTCGTTTTTCGGTGAAATAATAAATAAATTATTTGGCGGAAAATCTGAGTACATTTTTAGCAGGCAAGTAGGTACGTAGAAGCCTAAATCCAATGCCGACCTTAAATGAGGTAAGGAATGAATGGATCCAACATTCGAGCCTGGGCAAGAAATACATAAATATAATGAAGGATATATGATAGCTATAGTTTGGTCAGTCACACGCCCAGATCACACGTCCCTGAATGGAGGCAGAAATTGGGCGGATCTTATGTCCAGCCGAGTCTGATCTCTAGACCTACTACATTTGAAGGAATGGAGAATTCCCAATATCTCTATCTGGCTCCTCCATACATATGGCTATATTCCGAACTGGATCCAGCCAATTTTTAATTATAAGTTGGTCCTTTTGGAACGGAAAACAGATCTCTATTTCTTGATCTTGACCAAGAGGGCTGAGAGGGAACTTGTGAAAGCAGCAGTGACCACCGGAGCCGGGCATCCCTCCCCCATTAAATTTCCGGAAGGGAAGGCTGGGCAAACATTACATACTTCCCTGGATTCACCCTCCTCGGATAATGATTACAGTTTTTCCAAATAATGAGCCAAGAAAAAGTTGGGGGAATCATTAAAAACTTGGATTAAATTACGGGGGCTCGGAAGAAGTCCGGAGAAAGGGAAGAATGAATTAGGAAATACCCGGCCTTACACTTAATACATACATATAATTACTAACGGCGGAGTAAGTAATTGTTTTGCTGTTACCAGTTCCCTAATTCTATAGGTACGACTCGAATAAATATTAGGTAAGCATGGATGGATCAAGTTATGTATATTCCTCTTAATGCACAGTGATTTCTTATTTCCAATACGTAGTTAAGGAGGATAACTAATTGCTGAGCGCTTATTCATAGAAATCCCTGCATGCATTATACATACAAACATTTATATGTACATAGATGCATACTTTTCTACCTATTATTTAGTAGTCGTAAATTTGGATATTGATACTACTCGGATTTAATGGTTCTCTTCAGATTATATGTGTAGTTGAAAATTGTTTAGGAAATAGAATTCAATCAACACGTAGTTCCATATGAAATATTTGACTTCTTGCTTAACCGTTAACTCTAAAGCTGAATCGTATAATGCTCCTTCCAATGGTGCAGTTTATTAAAATGAATTTTAAAAACCGGTGCTAAGATTACGTGAGAACTATATAGAAGGAACAAGCATATTTAGTTTTGACTTAAGTTATAGTCATGTGATGTTTACAATATCAATGGATCAATTAAGGCTTTTGACTCAAAAGTGTCACAATTTAAAATGCTCTACTGTGCTATAAGAATTTTTAAACAGAAATCTATATGAAAATTTTTAATTCTGGTAACAGAGATTCTCGCGGATTAAAAGTTTTTTTTTGTTTTGTTTTTTATTGTCAACGTATTAAGACTTGTTATACACAGAATGAATAGACATGGATTTTTCATTGTAATATTTAGCCCTTTACTTACTTCTACTCTTATTCTAACTACCGCAACCGCAACATTATATAGATGTACCTACCTACATAGAAAAACTTTCAAATACTTTTTCCAATGGCACTTTACTAAACAAGAGTTACCACTAATATAAATAAATATGCATATATTCCAATCCCGCTGTAAGCAATGAATGTGCATGTGTTCCCGTTTAATATATGATATATTATGTTACACACCGACCCCGTAATAGCCACAACTAGTTGTGGGCTCGCTTTTTACACCCGACCATTATCCGAAAACTTCGAGGTAGGTAACCTAACCTTACCTAATCAAATTCTACGTGATACTATCATGTTAGTTTGGATTAAATTAGGTTAAGTTAAGTTAGATTAGGCTAACTTACTGCAGTTAAATTTGTAAAAGTTATCAGTTCGGAATATGGCTGGTTTCGACGCCAACTGGCCGTTTTCGGGTAGGGGTGTTATATTTACGCCGAAAACCAGGGGCGTTCTAAAGTTTTTTTGGCGGCAGCTAAAACCGGTAAACATATTTACAGCGTATCAAGCCAATCCAAAATTATTGGGCAACTCATAGTACGTTGTTTAATTTTATTCCAGAATCAATTCAATTTATTTACAATGTATGCTATTTGTGTTAAGTTGCGTTTGATTGAAAGTATTTCTAGAAAGTAGAGTGTAATACATATGCCGAGAATAAAAATGTGTAATACGTATCCCTGTCCCTATTCATGTAGCTGTTCGTGTCCGAATGAGTTCAACTCTTCGAAATTTGGCCGTTTCCCAAATTCATCCACAAGGAACGGGGAATTTAACAATTAACTGGAATTTAGTAACTGTATTAAATCAGCTAAGATACTAAAATCCATATTCTGACTTCCCAAATTCCAATGACGAAAATCCATAAAACGGCTGACTAGACCCTCGGGTCGGCAAGATTCAATCGATTGTTATTTTGGAAATGCACGGTTAGCAAATACTCACACGGTGTGTTTGGAAGATTTCGTTTACTGGAGCCCAAGTTCTGAATGAGTAGTAGTAGATAGTAGATGAATTTTAGAGAGTAAGTTGACTACTAGCAGTGCTCTCTAGCGTGTGGGATTTAGACTCTTTCCAACTGAGAACAAGAATGGCAGCCCAACAAGCTCTCTTCTGTAATTGGGAGTGACGACAATAGTGAAGAGAAGATCATGCGCTCCCTCTCCGCTGAACTTGAGTATCTTCATGTGGGAAAAGTTGGAGTAGATGATGCTGTCCGGGCCTCAAGTAACTCTGTATCCCTGTTCTGTTTTCTGTTGGCAACAAAAACCAAGACTCCCTTTAACAAGGCTTACTCCAACAACGTACAACTCAATACTAACATGAGCTCGGTTTTAATCACTAAATTGCTTCTAAAGATAACATTTAAAACTGAATATGATTCATGGATTTATACATACATAGATGTGGCAATTATGCATATAAACTCCTTAAATAAGCGTTTGAAAAGCAAATTGTAATATAGCCGTTATTTCACGCGTTACAGGAATTGGAAATAGAAAAAAAAATCCTTGACTAACAAACAAGCCCCCGGGCTAACGCGGATTCAGAAACTACATTTTTAGTAGGATTTCAAGCGTACAGGTACCAGGTACCACCAGTCTCAGTTTCAATTATTCTACGTCAATGGTACGGGCACTCTGGGAATCTTTTTAAAAGGCATTTAGTTGCTGAATCCGTGTTAGCGCGGTAGCTTGTTGGCTATAGTAATCTTAAAGCACAACTAAGGAGACAACTTTTAAACTAAGTAAATCTCGAATCTCGACCTGTATGACTAGGGTATTTTTAACAGGAACTAAATACTGTATATCAATGGCTTGTACTTAGTTCTGCAAAAAATATTGATTTTAGTATAAGAAGTTAACCAACGGAGAGGTCAAAATTTTGCGGAATGAAGTAGTGTTTTGGAATTCAAAGCTAACCTAACCTAACTTAGTCTACCAAGCAGTAACTTTGTCATACATGGCCTAGTAACATAGGTATAGGTATATTACCTTCGTACGTTTTATATTAAAATCAATATGGCGCATACGTTAAGAATATTAAGTCTATTTCACGTTAACGCTACTGTCTAATACTTTATCTTCCTTTTATGTATGTATGTACCTATGTATGTTAATTGGAGGGACGGGGAAAGCCTAAGTAAAAGAACAATCCCCGTCACACCGACCAGATCCTTATATGGGACTGTTCGGACTCTCCTGTTATCCTTCTTGACCTTTGACCTATACTTTCGTATAATACATTTGACAGGACTTACAGAATGGGAAACTGCTGAGGAAGAAGCTGCCCAATCCTAGGAGCAGAAGTACTTGTGGCGGCTGAAGCGAGGTTGAGCGACAGACGGTCATAGCGGTCCTGCGGTCATAGACGCATCTTCGCGACCTGCAGTTCCGTGACAAGAACTTTTGCAGAATTTTGTTGAGGTTGATGATGTCCTCTTTGGTGAGGTCGTAGAGGACGCGGGGTCGTTTGTCAGGGTCTGTGAAGAATTCCTTCTCATCGGCCAGCTCTTGATCCGTGGGGAGCTCCTTCCCGTCTTCGCAGTCGACCCCGTCGGGGTAGTTGGGCGAGGCCCGGGAGTACCGTTCCGGGTCAAGCTCCCTCACATCCTCCGCAAACTCAGTCTCCATCTGGACCACAAGTTTACTCACCATCTCTGCCCTGTCCGCTTCCGCCTGCCACCCTGTCGGCGGACAGCCTCCCGTCCCATCCGCAAGGAGGCAGAACAGGAACAGGAATCCCGTCAGGCCTCTCCAACGCTCAAAAGCCATGGCAGATTTGGGGTAAAATAAGGAAGAGGTCAACTGGATGGCTTGCAAAATCTCAGTCACGGCCTACGATTTATGGACAAACAATAAACAAATAATTTTCCCATGGAGAATGAAGCGCGACCAGCTGGGCATCATAATTCAAACTCCGTATGATACTCTGCAAGTGTTACACGATAGATGGAACTTTTCAATGGGAGAATGGCCACTAACAAAAACTCAGGCTCTAGCCATGGTTAGGGATTGCAGCGAGAACAACTTTTGGTCCCACATTATTAGTGCGGGACTTTGGTCCCACTTTATTTAAATTACAGAGCTGTGTTGGAATGCGGCAATAAATTAAGGCTAAAATATGAATACATGTTTAAGATGTTGGCGTGTATAATATGTATGTAAACACTATCAATAGTAATAAAGCCCCGGCCCTAACGGGGAATCCTATATATAATTGCGCTAACGGGCCGGTCTTGGATGTTTCTGCGTTCGTCAATAAAAGTATAAACAAAAGGAGGT